>APFE030583007.1:207779-246860 GCA_000404065.3 Pinus taeda | reverse complement strand
AAGCTATATATGCTGAAACTAAGTGTTCCAATGGAAAGATCTCGAAAAATTAGGCTGGTTAAAAAAAAACAGCTCTGAAAATGGCTTCCGGATGAAGAAGTAATGGCTTTTAGAAAAAAAGTTGATGAAGGCACCGACGAAGTGCGGGAATGTGCGGAAATGAAAAAAAACGCCCTTTTTTCAACAAAAAGGAGATTTGAACCCAAGACCTCTACTCTCATAAATTAGCTTTGAACCAAGTGAGCTATACAAAAAATTTGAGAGCGAGAGAGAGAGAGAGAGAGAGAGAGAGAGAGAGAGAGGAGCTTTGTTTTCTTTTGGCCACTGAAGCTTTGGATTGCATGCTTGCTTGAGAAAGCTCTTTTTCTTCCTACAAAACAAAAACAAAAAACCCAACACGGACATACAAAAAAAACAAGCCTTATGTCTTAAAGTTAGCTTTACCGAGAAACTAAATATTTTCCTCAATGTTTTTGATTTTCCGAGATCACATTAAGGTGCAGGGAAAAGAGCATACGCATGAGAAAAATCCTTCCTTTCTGTTTCTGATTTGCCTAGATCGCACAGAGTCCTAGGGCAAAGAGCATACGCAGAAATGAAAGGTATAGATCCGGTAATAAAAAAGAGCTAAATAAACCGAAACCGAAATAAACAGAGAGAAAATAACTGTAAACTGCAAATAAACACTGTATACCTCCAGATCTTAAAAATGATGCAGCTAGGGCTACTAGAAACCTTTTTGCGTGAAATGAAAGGGGTTCCTCACTGGAACAGATGCTCCTAAAATAATAGAGCATTCCTCTCGACCCGAAAGCAGTCAGAAACAACAGATCTAGGAGATGGCATTCAGATGCAGTTGTACCGGCTTCAGATTTGGATCACCAACGGACGTGACCCTTAAATAGCTCTGATACCATGTAGGAATTTACAGGGTAAGTTCCTTAGACAGAACACCAAAGGAATCCGCTCACAAACAGATCACAGATTAATACACCAGTATTTTGACGTGGTTAAAACCCTCAAAGAGGGAAACAGTCCACGGCCTGAGCCAACGCGGCCACTTCAGGCAATTTATTAATAAAGAATGAAAATTTACATAAGCTTCTCTCGTGAATGGTTAACCTACAAATGACCCTCGATGCGCTTTAAATAGAATTCATGGACCAATCGGGTGTTAAGCCACGGATCAAGTGTCGATAATACCGAGGAGAGAATGAACCATCAGATCACTACATATCGTGACCGTCGGATTGTAAGTTACAAATGTACATAGTAAAGAAACACACTTTACCTAACCCTATACTAGACCAAGTTATACTTAACTATTCCTATGTGTCGGAATATCCTAACAGTATGTCATCTTTGTAGGAGATTTTTGGAGTTGTTGCTATTGTGAGAGTTCTTTGTAGGAGAAATTTACCTTTTAGCGGTAATAGCCACATATTTACCTGCAACAAATGTTTATGTACTTGATACTAAATATATGAGTGGTCTAGTCATGTTGACAACCCAAAGATGTAGCTCAAGAGGGTTGAACTCTATCAACAAACCTTTTGCCTTGTTCTTTTTTATGCCTACATGTGTTGTTATATTTACTATGTTAAGTTAAATATGAATATTGATTCATGATTTGAAGAGTCATAGTAAACCCTGTTGTTTCAAGACCCATTTTAATATTGCAAAGCATTGACACGATCCTAAGTTTTGTTTTATTTGATATTGGAAAAGATGAAGAAATCACCTACTCCAATTTCAGATCACATTTTCATCCATAATGGTGCATTTTTTATTAAGATATAATTATCTCCTGAATATGTGATTTCAATATATATTTGTATTCATTTTAAGGAGATTACTTCCTTTCTATGCTAATAGTGGGATACAAAAATGAAGCTACACAGGTACCATCCAAGTATGGCTGCAACAAATCTCTCAACACTTGTTGCGACTCTCATATTAGTTGTTGCAATTTCTTATTTATGAGTTGTTACACCTCTCTACTTGAGTATGGTTGTTGCAACTCTAAGTTGTTGCCACTTGTGCTGCAACTCTATGTTGTTGTCACCATTGCTGCAACTTCCTATTGATGTGGTTCTGTTGACGGGTCAAAATGTTTTTCCAATGGTAAGGGGAACTCCCCTGTGCAAAGTTCCAATTAGACCTTACACCATTTGGTATAGAAGTCCCATTCGGTATGCAGGCTCGGTTGCCACCATGTTGTTTCGAAGTTTGTTTTGGATGGAATGAGCAATGTGTGAGAAAACCAATATAGATTCTGACAAACACAAGTTAGAATAGACTCATGAAATGTAATGCATGTAAGATTAACCACAATCAAAGGAATTAACATGAATCTTTCAAGGAAGGATGTAAGCATACTTTAATTAAGATAAAAGAATAAAAGAAAGATTTCATTTATCAACTATGAATTAGTTCTCATCCAACAACGATGATGAAACCATAAATAACATATGGCTCTAAACAAGAGATGTGTTATAAACTAACGAAAGAGTTCATTAACCTCAACACGTGTAAATATAGACACATATCATCAAATCACCATGAGATAAGTCCCATAAGTCCCAAAAATACATGCATGAAATCTTTGTCTTGTCTCAATGAGCTTCTCAATATTATGCTAAAATGTCTAATGCACCATCACATGAAGCATTCATGAAATCCAGTAGTGGAAGTACTAAACTATAACTTGCTTTCTCAAAAAGATGTACAAGCTTTCCTAAACAAGATTCTCAAAATGGAGTTTAAAACTAAAATTCCCTTTGAATGAGCCATGGGGGTATATTTATACAAAATAAGGTGACTCTTCACATTATATGACATTTCAACTTCCCTCATGACTCTTTACATTCTATACTACTTTTCATTTCTAAATGACTTGTATTCCTAAATTCTATTATAACTTTAACTTCAAAAAAAATTTCATTTACAAATTATAAGGAATTTCAAAAGACAAGGTTCCTTCATGGAATTAAACCCATGATAGCCATATCAGGGGCCTCAATGTGTAGCTCTTTTGTAAAGTGTGTGTACAAATCCTTGTATTCAGAAGTGATGGATTTGGTCTTCTTTGACAATTCAATTTTGAATCTCATTTGACATTCTATAACAACCAATGATAGAATCATCACCTAGTTATATCCAATATGAAAGCATAAAGAGTTCGGTGTGAAATTTTTTTGGTCCTACAATATGTTGTGCAATTGCTTCCTTTGTAGGTTCCAAGTTGTCTAATCATAAGTAAGTGTCATGAAAAGGAAACATAATCATAAGTAAATGTCATGAAAAGGAAAACATTGCATCCCTAACTAGTTTTCCAACAAGGTATCAGAAGTTGGTTCAATAGTATAAGGGTTGATAAAATATCACAACTCCTTGAATGCATCTTGATAGAACGTGGTTCTTGGCATGATCTACAAGGTTTGAAATATCCAAGATACATATAAGATCTGAGAACTAGAGTAACAATTTAATTACATGAACCAAAGAAGTCCAAAGTACATGAAACATGGGTCATCTGAAACAACAATCTACAATCTATAAGCCACAGTCCGAAAGTCTACAACCCAAAGTCTAAAATAGGTCTGAAAGACTACAAGCTATAGTTCAAAGGGAAACAAGGACTACAAATCCAGGAATGTAGAGGTCCGAAGATGCAACATAAATTCAATATTTGAGCCAATACAAATTTTAAGAATAATGGTTACATCCGAACTACATGGAGTTGCAATAATATCCATGTAACAAGGTCATCCAAATCATATGTTACAATGATAACATCCAAATATAAGCATTGAAGGCCTAGTTGGAAGATTAAAATTTCTATTGTAGACCTATGGATGCGACCAAGACTAAATTACATTATTATAGGAATAGTATTACAGTCCTGAAGATTCACTATCAAAGGTCCTAATATTGTTACAGGTTCAAAGATATACTAATATCACATATCCAAAGGTGTAATAGAATTGATAAGTGTTATCTAATGGTGCCATTTTAAGTAATCACAAACATGAACACATAGTCCTACGCATCATAAAAAAAATGTCAGTTGAGATACATGAGTTAAAGGACACATTCTTGCATATATGTAAGATTTGAAGTGAATGGGAAGCTAAATTTGAAGGTCTCCTCTAGTGTTTTAACGAAGGTATACAACATTCACTTGTAGCAAGATTTGAACTCTGATTCTACAAGTCATAAATCAAGTATTTTACATAAGTCCTTGATAAAAAAATGTACTATATGTCCAAAGGAGTAGATCCAAGGTAACTATTCTAAAATAATAATGATCTGAAGTTAAGAAAGTGGTAGTAATCAAAGGTTACAGTGAAATATCAAATTGTAGTAAGGTTAAGTCAGTTTGAAGGTACAACAAAAACATCTTATAGTAGGGAACCATAAAGAAAAAATTCTTATCCTTGAAAGCAAGTAACTTCATCTAGAGACCAATTCTTTGTAAGAAAGGATAAGGTGAGTTTTTGTGGAAATTCTGATGCCAACAATAGTTAGTCACCTTGAAAGTGCAGCTTGAACCAAATCAAAAGGAGGCTACAAACAATTACCATATGGAGAGCATCTTCGTTAACATTGCATCTTAAAGAAGATCATGAAATTGTAGTACCCTTGAAGGCACACCATGATTTTGACATTATTAGAAATCTTCACTCTTGAGTAGATCATTGAAATTCAAAATTATTTGACTTTGGCGACTTGGAATCAATAAAAATATTGTGGAAGTTGTGGAAGTGAAACCACCTTAGACAATATAGCCAAGGAGAAGAGCTTGCATCAACTTCAAGCAATTACGGTTGACTAAGGTATGTAGTCATGTGCATTTGCATAGTTGAAAGGTTTACTTTTGATTATGTTGAGTTTTTTTATGTATGTCTTGATCATAGGGTTTGTAGACTTCATATTTGAATCTAGGGATTACAAAACCCTAGATGATTCTTGAAGTATAAAACCCTTCTCAAGTGAGAAAACCCTAACCCTAATTTAATAGAAAACCTTGCTCTTGACTTCTATGGTTTGTAGTCTTCATGAAGGTCATTGATTTTTGTTGGTATTTAGAAACCCTAGTCAAGAGAGAAACCCTAATAGTTATATATTTGTTCTATCATAAGAATACCTAGCATTTTGTTTTAGGGTTTGTTGGTAGTGCGAGGTAAATGACAAATCCTAGAAATGATAGAATTGGAAGTGAGATTCAAACAATAGGATTGACATTTCAAAAGGAAATATCATGAAATTTAGGGTTTGTATCTAAAAACCCTAGGATTCTCCCTCTCTAATATTTCTTGAAAACCCTAAAGTGACACCTATGTTTTCATGCACTTGTACTTGTATACTTTTCTTGATTGTAGTTTCTATTAAATAATTGTAGGTAAGAAGAAGATGAGAAGGAGGAAGTGTTGGAAATAATACTGAGAGGGGGCTTGAATCATTATTATCAGGTCAATAATTTTATTTCCAAAATAGATTTGTATACGCTACTTCAGTTAAGTGAACTTGCGTGTACATGTGCCTGTACTTAAAGCAACCAACGTATATGCATAGAACTTTTGATTTACCCAATTTATCATGCATTGAACTTTAACCAGTATATCAGAGTTTTATTAGACAGTGCAGTAAAAGCAGAATAAAGCATCTCACATAAGTAACACACATGAACACCAAGATATAAGGTGGAAACCCAATGTGGGTAAAAACCACCTGTTGCTGTCGTCTTTGTCTTCTTTTAATAATAAGAAAATCTTTTTACAATCTTGTACTGGTGCAGACTTATATCAGTATACCCGCTTCTACCCGCAGAAGGTTACAACCTTCTCTCATTCTCCAGCTTCTACTGGAAGGGAGCTACAACCCCTTAACTCTTGTACTAGCTGATATATTTACTAGTACGTAGGCGGTGACCTACAGAATGCTACGACCTTCTTTCTTCCTCCAAGGATCGTGTTTCATAAATTTTCATATTGGATCCATCAACAACATCATAACTGCAATTCAATCATCAAATACATATGCATCAACCAATCACTGAAACTCAATCATCACTTTCTGAATCAACCACAACTGAATCAATCAATCATTTTGACAACCCATCTTCAAATCACAATCAATTTGATCATTCAGAATACTATCACCAGAATACAGTAACCAAAATCCAAACCAGAACCCGAATTCTACAACAACAAATAGAAACAACTGAAACATACTTTATGATTTATATTCTACTTCCATGTGTAGAACTTGCATGTATACGTGCTTTTATCAAAGCCAACCAGCATACACATCTGCAAATATTAATTCATAATTCTATAGCTATTCCGGACTTTAGTTATACCTAGCTCATAATAATTACAGAACAACACATGAGTCAATATTCAAATCTAGACTATACATGATCAAACCACATAATGCTAATTCATTTCAAGCCTTAAGATCTCGATCCATCATTAGATCTTATCCTTCATCAACCGCTAAGGTTCATCCTTGGTTTAGATCAAGCATCACACCATAAGCCAATAACCTTCATACTAGGTCACACACTTCATTAGATATTCGATACTTGCACACCTGACCCAATGATCTTCCCCTCCTTATATAGTTAATTTAGGGTTTGTATCTAAAAACCCTAGGATTCTCCCTCTCTAATATTTCTTGAAAACCCTAGAGTGACACCTATGTTTTCATGCACTTGTACTTGTATACTTTTCTTGGTTGTACTTTCTATTAAATAATTGCAGGTAAGAACAATATGAGAAGGAGGAAGTGTTGGAAATAATACTGAGAAGGGGGTTGAATTAGTATTATCAGGTCAATAATTTTATTTCCAAAATAAATTTGTATATGCTACTTCAGCTAAGTGAACCAGCGTGTACATGCAACTGTACTTAAAGCAACCAACGTATATGCAGAGAACTTTTGATTTACCCAATTTATCATGCATTGAACTTTAACCAGTATATCAGAGATTTATTAGAAAGTGCAGTAAAAGCAGAATAAAGCATCACACATAAGCAACACACATGAACACCAAGATATAAGGTAGAAACCCATTGTGGGTAAAATCCACTTGTTGCTGTCGTCTCTGTCTTCTTTTAATAATAAGAAAATCTGTTTACAATTTTGTACTAGTGTAGACTTATATCAGTACGCCCGCTTCTACCTGCAGAAGGTTACGACCTTCTCTCATTCTCTAGCTTCTACTGGAAGGGAGCTACAACCCCCTAACTCTTGTACTAGCTGATATATTCACTAGTACGTAGGCGGTGACCTACAGAAGGCTATGACCTTCTTTCTTCCTCCAAGGACCGTGTTTCATAAATTTTCATACTGGATCCATCAACAACATCATAACTGCAATTCAATCATCAAATACATATGCATCAACCAATCGCTGAAACTCAATCATCACTTTCTGAATCAACCACAACTGAATCAATCAATCATTTTGACAACCCATCTTCAAATCATAATCAATCTGATCATTTAGAATACTGTCACCATAATACAATAACCAAAATCCAAACCAGAACCCGAACTCTTCAACAGCAAACAGAAACAACTGAAATATACTTTATGAGGTATACACTACTTCCATGTGTAGAACCTACGTGAATACGTGCTTTTATCAAAGCCAACCAGTGTACACATATGCAAATATTAATTCATAATTCTGCAGCTATTCCAGACTTCAATTATAACCAGATCATAATAATTACAGAACAACACATGCATCAATATTCAAATCTAGACTATACATGATCAAACCACATAATGATAATTCATTTCAAGCCTTAATATCTCGATCCATCATTAGATCTTATCCTTCATCAACTGCTAAGGCTCATCCTTGGTTCAGATCAAGCACCGCACCATAAGACAATAACCTGCATACTAGATCTCACACTTCATCAGATATTCGATACTTGCACACCTGACCTAATGATCTTCTCCTCCTTATATAGTTTTAGGCCTTTCTCAATACCATGGACCAAAACCACTTAAGACCAATACCTTGGACCAAATACCTAGGGTCAATACCTCAGACCAAATACCTTGGACCAATACCATGGATCAAAATACCATGGACCAAATACCTCGGACCAAAAACTTAGTTTTCTAAGATATACGCGTTTTTCCTTCTGTGAAAGTGCATGTGTTCATATACGCTACTTGTGCTCAGTGAACCTGCGTGTATACGCAGCTTGGTCAAGGTGAACCTGTGTATACCTCTCTTTCTTTGCCGATCTATAATTCTTTGTTGTTAACCTGTTGTACAGTGGTCTTTCATCTAAGTGAGTTTCCATCAAGGACAACACCTATATCATAATGCCAACAATCTCCCCCTTTGGACTTGATCGAAATAACAACACCAAGTCACTCTCCCCCTTTGACATCAAGGGCAAAGGGTCATGCTCCTCGTTTGGCATACATTATGCTAGTCATGCTCCCCCATGAGTACATGCATAATTCTCTGATTGAGCTCCCATGTTGAAATGTATTGATTGAGCTCCCATGATTGAGTCCATGCTCCCCCTGAGCACAATCAAAGTATGCAAAAAGATTTTCTAAAAGAATAACATGACTCTATAACTAAACTATGTGAGGATGATCTTCCTATCACCAATGGCTCATACATACATTCATCTCCCAACCAAGTGGGGGTATACCAAATTTGACTCATCCTCCCAACCAAATGGGGATATACCAATTGTTTATACATGACAAAAACAAGAAATATTACATCATCCATCCCATGTAAAGTGGGGATATAAATTACATCATTTGTCCAAGAGGACCCATTCAAATGTATGAGAAGACATATCGCACCATAGATTTTTACATGACTTGAGTAGAAAATGGTATAAATATTTGAAGCCATAGTTGGACTCATAATGCCAACATTGTTGAATGTACGTGAAGACTAATGCTCCCCTTGAACCGGTGCTACTTGTGCATTGTTAACAGGTCAAAGATCAAGGCATCTTTGTTATTCAAATAAAATTAATGAACATAGCATATTAATAATCAATATAAGTCAGAGCACCCATATCAGACCCTGCCCCACTATTTTTCTTCTATGAAAAACATACAGACTCCTTGACCCAGAGAAACCTACTTGTGTATGCGACTACACTTCATGAAACACACCTATAATTACCTTTCAATGAAAAGTTTGATTTAACAGTAGGATGATGCAGCAACTACTCCCAGCTTTTGTCTGAGATATTCAAATGTCTCTCTGGGCAGTGGTTTAGTGAATATATCAGCAACCTGTTCTTTGAAGGGAACATATTCCAATTTGATCTTTTGTTCAAGCACTTGTTCACGTAGAAAATGGTATTTGATGGGTATGTGCTTGGTCTTGGAGTGCATGACTGGATTCTTTGAAATACTTATGGAACTTGTATTATCACATATAATCGAGATGGGTGGAGTGCATGTGATCTGAATGTATTGCAATATTTGCATCATCCAAAGTAGTTGGGTGCAACAAGATGTATCAGCCACATATTCTGCTTCAGCTATAGATAACGCAATTGAACTTTGTTTCTTGCTGAATGAACACACTAACCTAGAACCCATATAGAATGCACCACCACTAGTGCTTTTTCTGTCATCAACACTTCCTGCCCCATCTACATCTGTATATGCATGAAGAGTAAGATCTGTATCTCTAGGAAAACAAAGTTATGTGTTCCTTGAAGATATTTGAAAATCCTTTTGACTGCCTGAATGTGTGATTCCTTTGGATTTGTTTGGAATCTTCCAACTATTCCTACTGCATGCATGATGTCAGGTCGGGTACCTGTTAGATAAAGCAGATTGCCAATCATGGATTTGTAACTTGGTTGATGTACTACTGCTGATTCATCATTTGAGCTGAGACTGCATCCCGTTACCATTGGGGTGCATGCAAGTTTAGAATCTTCCATGTCGTACCTTTTCAAGATCTATTTGAGATATTTGGTTTGTGAAATAAAAATACCATCTTTAATTTGTTGAACTTGTAGACCAAGAAAATAAGTAAGTTCACCGAGCAAGTACATTTCAAATTCTTGTTGCATTACTGAAGCAAAATTCTGACTCATGGATTATTCATTGCTACCAAAAATGATATCATCAACATAGACAACAATTATTAGCAATTTATTAATGTCAATCTTTGTATATAGATTGCTATCTACTGACCCTTTTGAAAAACCTTGTTGGTGTAGATATTTGTCAAGGCAATAATACCAGGCCCTTGGAGCCTGTTTTAAACCATAGAGAGCCTTTTTGAGTCTGCATACAAGTTTTGCATCATTTCCAAGAATGAATCCTCTGGCTTCAATATAGACTTCTTCTCTAAATCTCCATTAAGGAAAATTTTACATCCATTCTGGTATATTTTGAATTTCTGAAGCTAGAAGAGCAAAACTCCTTATGGCTTCAAGTCTAGCAATAGGTGCAAAAGTTTCTTCAAAATCTATACCTTCTTGTTGAGCATACCCTTTACATACAAGTCTGGCCTTGTTTCTAGTAACTTCTCCATTTTCATTTAGCTTGTTTTTGAATATCCATTTAGTTCCTATAATATTTTTATCATGAGGTCTAGGAACTAATGCCTAAGTATTATTCTTTTTAATTTGCTCAAGTTCTTCATTCATGGCCTTGACCCAACATTCATCTTTGCATGCTTCATTTACGTTTTGAGGTTTGGTGGAGGATAGTAATGTTAGATAGCTTGAGGTTTCTGTAATAGTTCTTCTTGTCTGTACACCTACCTCTTTTTCCCTTAAAATTTGAGTTTCTGGATGATTTTTCTGAACATACCTGGACAAAGTCTTTTCTTCTATCGTTATCTCTTCTTCTGGTGCTTCATTGGTTTCTTCTTTAGAATCATTGTGATTTGATGTGGGAAAATAATCCCCATCTTCTTCATTATCATAATCTTCAATTTTTATCTGTTTTGGATTTTTGCATGCTTCATCAACTACAACATCAATACTTTCAACAATTTTCCCAAGTCTTTTATTATAACATTTATGTCCTTTACTTCGAGAAGAGTAACCAAGAAGAATACCTTCATCTACTCCGGGCTCAAACTTACCAAGTTTTTCATCAGTCCTTTTGATATAACATTTGCTTCCAAAAAATTTAAAGTATTTTACAGTAGGAGTCTTGCGATACCAAATTTCATGTGGAGTTTGAGTGTTGTTTACCTAAACATTTTCTTGGTTAAGAATAGTTACAGCGGCGAATGCAGCTTCACCCCAGAAGGTTGCAGGAGTTCCAGATTCATCTAGCATAGCTCGAGCCATTTGTTGAACAGTTCTATTCATTCTTTCTACCACTCCATTTTGCTGAGGATTCCTTGCGGTGGAGAACTGCCTTTTGTTCCATGTTGTTCACAAAAGTCAACGAATTCATCTGAGGTAAATTCCCCTCCTCGATCAGATCTGAGGCATTTGATTTTGCGATTTGATTCATTTTCAACCAAAGCTTTGAAGGCTTTGAACTTTCAAATGCTTCATATTTATGCTTTAGAGGACCTATCAAACACATTCTGGAAAAAATCATCAATGAACAAAATAAAGTATTCTTCTCCACGAGGTGACTTTTTCCTTGATGGTCCACATAAATCAGTATGGACAAGTTCAAGAGGCTTACTAGTTGACCCTTCTTTTTCAATGAAGTGAGGTCTGGTTTACTTACCGAATTGACATGGTTTGCATATTGTATTTTCAGGGATTCTCATATCTGGAAGATCATGAAAAACCTAGAATTTGCATGCTTTTCTTATTTGAGAAAAGCTTAGATGTCCCAATCTTCTTTGCCACAACCAGTTTTCATCATTTTTTCTTAGATAACACTGTTGTTGTCCTCCCTTGAGTATGTATAAGTTGTTTGGAGTTCTTGTACCTTTGATCATGATTTATCCTATATCAAGCTCATGAACAACACATCTATTTGATCGAAACACCACTTCATTTCCTTGATCACACATTTGACTGACACTCAACAGGTTATGCTTTAGACCGTCTACATATATAACATTCCCAGCTTTAACATTTTCTTTCAAGAAAACAAAGCCTTTACGTTTTATGACAACAGGAGTGTCATTTCCAAACAAGACATTATTTTTATTTTCTAAGGCATTATATGAGTGAAGTTTTTCTTTGTCACCTGTCATGTGTTTTGAGCATCCACTATCGATGCACCACTGATTTTCTTGTCCTTCTGCATACAAGGATATACCACATCTTTCTGTTTGAGGTTCTTTCCTTCTCCATATCTTGGGATTTAATGGATTTTCCTCCTTTTGAGATGTTTGCCGAAATTTTCTCCGGCATTCAGATTCTTCATGGCCAAAGTTGTTATAGATTGAGCATTTTATTTCATTTTCAAGAAGAGAAAAGTTATTATAGGAACTTTTCTTGATCCCTGTCACATTCCTTTGATTTCGTGCTTCTCTAGTCATGATGGTTCTGTAAGCAACACATTGAGCAACTTTGTGTCCAAAATTATGACATGAGAAACATTGACCATTAAAGAAGTTCCTGCGATTATTGAATCTATTGACCCGGTGATTGTAGTTTATATTGATATTCATATTTGGAGAAAATTGAGTATGATTTACCCGAGGTTGGTTGTGGCTTCTGTTCATCCTTGAAGAAAATTGAGTGTGATTTACCTGGTGACCTGCTTTATGCCTTTGCTGACTATTGTCATACTGTTCACTATTCTTTGCTGTGTCAAGATAGCTTTTAGTGAGGTTGACGACTTCTGTGATTGAGATGCTTCTTCAGTATACCCAAGACTTGTCTTTAATAGAGGATAACGCTACACTTTGATAATTTCATTTAAGGTTTCTGATCCTTTAGCATATCTAAGATTGAGAGATTTTGTTTTCTCAAGATCCTTTCTTAGACCCACAATTTCACATTCTAGTTTTTCATTGTGTTTTTCTTTTTCAGCAAGTTGGTTTGTCAAGGTATCTATAATCACATTCTTTTCTTCTAAATAGATTTTGAGTTTAGATATTTCTTCATGAAGGTCATCTTCTTATAAAACATCCCAAAAATTATCATCGCCATAAGCCATTAGAAGCCTATAGTCATTACTATTTTCATCTTCATCACTATTTGATAAACCATCACTATCTTCATGAGTATAGTAACTTTTTTTACTTACACTTTGTTTTCTATTCCATTTTTCATATTCCTTTCCTTTATCATATTTATCTTTATGAGGACATTTGGAAACATAATGACTGACTCTACCACAGGCAAAACATTTGAAGGGTAGTTTACCTCTAAATCTTCTGGAACCCCGTTGAAGCTTCTTGACAAAGTTTACTTCATCTTCTTTTTCTGAAATATGTCCTGATTCATTGAGTTCTTCCTTTCCTTTTCTAAATATTTAAATGCGGCTTTTCTCATATCTAACGGGCCTCCTTTTCTCATCTCAAAGGTAGTTAAGATTCCGTGAAGCTGTCTTAGTGATAGTCTACAAATCTTGTTTTTCTTCTATGGCAGAAACTTTTGATTCAAATTTAGCAGACAAGGATCTTAAAACTTTCTCAACTAAGGTAACTTCCTTTATATCTTCACCCAGATTCTTCATACAATTGACAACCTCATCTATAGGTAAGAAGTAAATAGCTTTACTTTCGTCATTGTGCATCTTAAGAGTTTCATATTGAATTCTGAGAGTTTGAAGTTTAGCATGTTTTACCTGAGAGTCTCCTTCATAGCTCCGAACGATTTTGTCCCATATTTCTTTGGCTGATTTGAGCTGCATAACTTTGACAAACTTTGATTGTGACAGACTTCCCAATAAGGTATTGACAGCCATGGCATTGGTTTCATATTGCTTTTTACCTGCCTTATCTCTAGGAATTGCTGATGGAAATGTATATCCTCCTTCCACGATTTCCTAGACATCCATTCCAAGTAATTATAGATAGGTTGTGGTTCCTATATTCTAATAAACAAAGTTGCTCCCATCAAAGATTGGAGGTCTAATGGATCCCACGCTTTCTTGATTACTCATGATGATGGATCTCCCTTCAAGCGATCAAGATTCTTCTGAAGGACTTGCTCTGATACCAATTGTTGGAAATAATACTGAGAGGGGGGGTGAATCCGGATTATCGGGTCAATAATTTTATTTCCAAAATAGATTTGTATACGCTACTTTAGCTAAGTGAACCAACATGTACAAGCGACTGTACTTAAAGCAACTAGTGTATATGTAGCTAACTTTTGATTTACCCAATTTATCATGCATTGAACTTTAACCATTATATCAGAGATTTATTAGACAGTGCAAAAAAAGAAGAATAAAGAATCACACATAAGCAACACACATGAACACCAAGATATAAGGTGGAAACCCAATGTGGGTAAAAACGACCTGCTATTGTCATCTCTGTCTTCTTTTAATAATAAGAAAATATGTTTACAATCTTGTACTGGTGCAGACTAATACCAGTATGCAGGCTTCTACCTGTAGAAGCTTACAGCCTTCTCTCGTTCTCCAACTTCTACTAGAAGGGAGATATAACCCCCTAACTCTTGTACTAGCTGATATGTTTACTAGTACGTAGGCAACGACCTACAAAAGGCTACAACCTTATTTCTTCCTCTAAGGACCATGCTTCATAAATTTTCAGACTAGATCCATCAACAACATCATAATTTCAATTCAATCATCAAATACATCTACATCAACCAATCATTGAAACTCAATCATCACTTTCTGAATCAACCACAATTGAATTAATCAATCATTTTGATAACCCATCTTCAAATCACAATCAATCTGATCATTCAGAATATTGTCACCAGAATACAGTAACCAGAACCCAGAAATCTGCAACAGTAAACAGAAACAACTGAAACATACTTTATGAGGTATACGCTACTTCCATGTGTAGAACATGCATGCATATGCGCTTTTATCAAAGCCAACCAGCGTACACATGCACAAATATCAATTCATAGTTCTGCAACTATTTCGGACTTCAATTATACCCAGATCATAATATTTACAGAACAACACATGCGTCAATATTGAAATCTATAATATACATGATCAAACCACATAATGATAATTCATTTCAAGCCTTAAGATCCCGATCCATAATTAGATCTTATCCTTCATCAACCGCTAAGGTTCATGCTTGGTTCAGATAAAGCACCGCACCATAAGCCAATAACCTGCATACTAGATCTCACACTTCATCAGATATTCGATACTTGCACACTTGGCCTAATGATATTCTCCTCCTTATATAGTTTTAGGCCTTTCTCAATACCATGTACCAAAACCACTTAGGACCAATACCTTGGACCAAATACCTAGGGTCAATACCTCAGACCAAATACCTTGGACCAATACCATGGATCAAAATACCATGGACCAAATACCTCGGACCAAAAACTTAGTTTTCCAATATATACACGCTATTCCTTCTGTGAAAGTGCATGTGTATGTATATGCTACTTGTGTTCAGTGAACTTGCATATATACGTAGCTTGGTCAAGGTGAACCTATGTATACCTCGCTTTCTTTGTTGATCTGTAATTCTTTGTTGTTAACCTGTTGTACTGTGACCTTTCATCTGAGTGAGTTGCCATCAAGGACAACACCTGTATCATAATGCCAACAGGAAGAAGCAAAGAAAATATTGTGCTTAATAATAATGAGCATGATAAATGGGGGGAATGGTAACTTGGTAATCAAGTTGGATCCTTGGGCACTCTGATAAATATAGTCTCATATGAAGTTGGACCATGAGGATGTTTTTATTGGAAGAAGACTATCATGGTAAGGTAAGCTTGATATTTGTTAGTCATTATCTTGTTAACATGTTATTTGTAAGATGTTGCAGGTGCATGTGATCATTATTTGAAGCAAGTTGAACTATGTAAATGATGAGGGAAAGCTCACCATCTAATAACCAACACCTATGAAGATCAAGATGTGTTCATTTTGGAATTTGGAAGGTAGAAATACGAAGATAACCTAAAGGTATAGAAGGAAGTTCACTTTTATAAGAAAGCTATGAACAACTTGAAGATTGGTAAGGTTCATTAGAAATCCTTCATCAATAAAAACAAGCTGAAAGCAATATGGAAAATAGATGACCTGGAAAATGTCATGAGATGATGGCTCTGTGATTTGTGATACCATGAAGCAAAGCATCAAGAAATGGGGAGCCATGCAATCTATGAAATTTAGGTAATAAGACTTTTGGATGTGACTTCTATAAGAAAGTGTATATCTCCCTAGTTGAGAGGTAGGGCATAATAAAGACCTTGAAGAAAGAATAAAAATCATGGCTGAAGCATTACAAATAGATATTCATGAATGAACAAGACTTGGATGTTCTGGAAGAATTTATAAAGATGATTTTTGTGCTACTATAGAAGTTAAAAAATAAAGTTTCTAATGAAGATGTGTTTTATGATGACCTAAGCAACATCATTATATTTGAGAACCCTGAAGGTTTGAGTTAACTTATATATTGAAAGTTTATTAATAATTGGGGTTGTGATTATGCATTATCTCTCCGAAAGAAGGTTGAAAGTTTGAATCATGCTTGCACTAGTGGATATATATGATTTAGTTGATAAGGAGAGATGAAGAATATTTGGTCCAGAAGACTCTTAGAAGGACATATGGCTGGCATGTGATGATGTCTAGATCCGAAAGTAGGGAGGGTGGCATTGGTCTTGGAGCTCCGACCTTGGATATGCACATAAATCCCTGAGTTGGTGTTAGAGTGGAAGCCTGGTGGTACCTATAGAGGCTGAAGCTTGGAACACAACTTAGTCCCACCCAATTAGATACCTTGGTCAAGTACCTAATATGTAGCATTATGTGTGTTCTGACTCTTCGTAGAACTTATCATTTTTAGATCTTCCATGTACCTTTGTATATATTGTAATTATGAATACCTCCCTAGTTAAGAGAAAGTGTTGAAGAATGTAACTAATGCTAATCTTCATAATTGTATTTAAATTCATGATGTAACGTATTTGTTAAAAGAAAAAAAAATGGAATTTTATTGTAAAAAAAATAAAATGGATTTTTATTGTAAAAATAAATTGATTTATTAAAGAATCGATTTCATGCTTGGGTCAATTATCAATAGGTCAAAGAATCCATTATGCGCTCTGGGGATTTTATTTTAATTCAAGTTCAAATCCATGATGTCATAGACCCATTAAGGCTCTTGTAAACAAGAAAGAGAAAATTTATTTTGTGTAAAAAGTGTCTTAATGTCCACCAAATGATCAGGTCGGCTAGCCTTACAAGTCGACCTTGAAGGGACCCTTCCATCTAACAAGAAGACTATAAATATGATGCATTTGACCTCATTTGGATGTACATTGAACACACATATTTCTGATCTGATATGAAGAAGATAAATACTATGAGGAGCCTAGGAAGAAGCCTGAAGTCTAGTGAAGGAATAGAAGGAAGATTCTTCATATGTGGTCTATGGTCCTGGAAGTCTCATTTGAATTTTATAAGAAGAGAAGTTCTTATGGGTTTTCCCTTGTTGGAGGGGGTTTTCCCTGGCATAATTCCTATATCTCGTGTTATTTGGTTTTGGCATTTATTTGATGATAAGAACAAACATAAAATAATTTAATAAAGAAAACATAATCATAAGTAAATGTCATGAAAAGGAAAACATTGCAACCCTAACCATTTTTCCAACAAATATATCTTGTTCTTGAATTGATCGAATCTAAAGTGTGAGAAATCTAATACTCACTCTTCTTCTTCAAAGGTACTTCATGTTTCATCAATTGGAAGGTGTCCTCTAGTAATAGGTGTGGGAAGTTAGACAATCATAAAGGGTATAATCTCTATTATCTGCAAGTTATTTTACATGTTTTATTTTTATTCTCTGTCAACTAGTTCTTTGGCAATGAGCTCCTCCTTCAGTCGTTTGGCCAACTCTTCTTCTCTCTTTTTAGCTTATTCTTATTCTTTTCTTTTCTTTTGTTTCCTTTTCCTCTCTTCCTCTTATTTTTTCTTCATGGCTTCTTCTTCTTTCCTTTTCTTCTTTAGTGCCTCTTTCTTTTGTCTATTTTCCTATTCTTTATTCTTCATCTCCTCTTCTTTTTACTTTGTCCTCACTTCTTATTTAGATTTATTCTTTCTAATTTCCTCGGTTTTATTTTTCTTAGCATCCTCTTCAACTTATTTTTTGGCTTCCTGCTTGACCCTTTGTTTCTTCAATATTTTCTTCTTTGCCTCTTACTCTTGTTTTGTTTGCATACAACTCTCCTTTCCTCCAAATTCATGCTCTCCTTTGAGTCTCCATTTGAGTATTCAGGGTTGTCTAAATATTGAGAGGTACCAATCCCTTGAGATGATTCTAAGTCTTTGGCAACGTTCAAGAATTTCTTTACCTTCTCCTCATCTTCATCAAAAAATGAAATATATACTCATCTACAATTGATTGCTTTACAATGCTTGGTAGAAGTACCTTATGGATCATACCTGTGATAACTCTGCTCACCAAACTTGAAGTATTCTAACACTTGGGCTTCTTCTTCTGCATGGTTGAAATGTTTAATACAATAGGCACTGATATACAAAGGAAATGTAGGCCATGGGGCTTTCTTGTATTTCATGAATGAGCTTGTAACCCTTGTAGTAAAGCTAATATGATACTTGTAGTATTAATTTATTAGTGACAAATATAGGTAATTGATTAGGGGGCTTGTAAACACCACACGTCCTGATGTATGTAGGATTTCTAGGAGTAAACCATTTTATAATATCCAGCAAGAATTCCCTGACCCTATCCAACAAACAGGGAGGTTCTGTTTCAAATTTTTTTATATATATTTTTGAAATGAATTGTTCAATGATTTTGTCATACATCCATTTGTATCATGTGCCCCATAAACTTTTACAATATATATGTATAGGTGGAATGTCCTAATCAAAACTCCATCTCCATCCTAGTGCATTGTACTTGCATGTAGAACATAAGGCATCCAACAAGTACGATGCCATATAAAAGTTTGAATGCTCTTTTCCCAATGTATTCTTTTCCCTTTTAATATATTTTTGAATAGAATGGGCCAAGATTTTTTCTCAATTGAAAATAGTTTTGTTCATGGCATATGGATAGATCATGGGAACCTAGATTTCCTCAAAATGTTATGCATCCAATTTTCCATACATTTTGCAACACATGGCTGCTAGCATTTGGTGTACCTTTTTGAGTGATTTGGTTTTGTAAATTCCATTACCCTTCTGCATAAACTTACTTGGCTCCTACCACCAATATTTCAAGATATCCTTTTTTGTCTTAGTGAAGCTAGCAAACCATTTTGTATTAACGATTGCATTAACTTGGGAAACATGTAATATTCAATTATATTAGATGCTACTGGTTCACTGAGATCATTTTTTACTATTATGTAATTTTTATCTATATGTTTGATGATCCATTCAGTTGTTTCCGCACATGGAAAAATTGTCGGGTGTGCTACGACCTTGTGGAACCATGACTTCTTCACATTGATGTATACTTGATGGTCTTCTTTTTCTTGTGTCACTTCCTTTCTCGCAAACAATCAAAATATTTCTACCCAGGTTATGTTCACCATCTTGTCTATATAGCATGTAGTGTAAGTATATGCAAGTACTCTATCAAGGGGACTTTCCACAACTCCCTCAATATTTCTTTCTAATATCTCCTTTTTGGGCCTCTTTC
The DNA here is from genome assembly GCA_000404065.3 of Pinus taeda. Lineage (NCBI taxonomy): Eukaryota > Viridiplantae > Streptophyta > Pinopsida > Pinales > Pinaceae > Pinus > Pinus taeda. The sequence continues at coordinate 227,095 of APFE030583007.1, read as the reverse complement.
TGGCTGCTAGAGCCATTTCACCGGTAGATGATGAAATATTGAAATAGTTGAGATCAATGGTACCCGACATTTCAAATATCTTCATGGAAATAACAAATATTAGGTAAATCATAAGATAGATGATTTTTTTAAGCTAAGCTGCAAGTTGACTGATTACAGTGCAGTTGGCTCCAGCTACAAATCGAGAAAATGAACAACAACAAGGTTTAGTCGCATATTGAATGACAATATAAAGATGGGTTTCTACTATGGCATGATTTAGTGATCTATGTTAAGGTGTAGACCGTGATTTTCTTAGTCATATTTCAAAGGTAGAAAGGAGGTGAGACTTGATTGAGACTTGTGAAAGCGATCTGCGATAGTGCGATTAGTTACCAATCACAAATGTAGGAGGTGGCATTGGTAGTAGGTAAATGATCTAAATAAAGGGTGAGGGTGTTGCTATGGATTCCACATATGCGGTGAGGTAGGACAAGGATGAGTTCTAAGTTTGATACCTCGAACACCTGTAGGGAATGGGATGGCTCGTTAGCTCCAAAGGCTTGTAGGGCGAGTAGAGGGAATCAATTCCACTATGGGAAAGCGAGGTGGTTGGTGGTGTTGAGTGAGGGTTCAATGATAGGTTTATTTAGTTAGAGGCTTTAGGGAGGCTAAGCATCAAGAAGGTGGAATGACATGGTAACCCAAACAACAAGGAATGAAAATAATAGAATTGGAATCGCAGATTGAAAGAGAAGAATGCAATACTAACCTAGGTCATAGTGCTAATCATAACCACAATCTACAGAGGTTGGAGACCTCCTTGTCTTGTGAACTCTTGGGCTCAAAGGAAATTTAAATGTGAAAATGAATTAGAAAATGACCCCTTTATATACATTTGACCACATGTGTGAGGGAATTGATGCTATAAATACAGGATCATGGGAAAAAATAAGGAATGGAATAAGGCAGTGTAGTGGAGTTCAATTACTGCAAATTGATTTGATAGATGTAACACCACAAATTAGTTTTTTGGTGTCACAATTTTGTAATAGGGAGGAGTCACTTAGTTGTAGATCACACCGTCAAGAGGCAAGAGTATTTCTATTGGGATTTGTGTTAAGGGGTTTTCCAAATTTTAACCTTATGCCATATCTGTAATGTGAGTCGGCGATGTGCTTAATTGCCAAAAAAATAAAAAAATAAAATTGGGGGCAACGATTGTGATGCATCTTTTGAAGAATTTAAAATGGGGTGATCTAAATTTTAGAGTGTTAAAATTTTTGGGGGTTGTTGTAGTTGCTACAACAATTGGTGATTCACAGGTAGGACCTCATCATCTCTATTTATCCCTTGTTTAAAGTTAATTTTGATCATTAGGAAGAATTAGATTTATGAATCCCACTAATTCAATTATTTAGCCCTAGTTATGGATTTAGTTTCTCTATCACCTTCATTGACCTGATTCATGACATATTACCATATTTTAGTTATACACCAATAGTTTTGATAGGGCTATACCAGCTTAAAATGTTCAAATTTTTTATATGATTCTTTGGTGTTTCACCTTTTCTAGCGAGTGTCCATAGCCCCGACGAAATCACTCAAGAAATCACAAGAATTTCTTCATTGCAAATGAGTGCCCATAGCCACAATGAAGTTTCTTGCTTCACTTCTCCATGCAAGAACCCTTTCTGAATCCTTTACCCTTTATTATTATTTTTCTCCTTTTATGCACTTTGCATTATTTGGTTATTGATTGCGCCAAGGAGAATGAGGGATCCAAACTTATTTTAGGACCAAAGTGGTTGTTCCTTGTGTTTTAGAGACTTTAAGGTTTTCTGAAATAGGTTTTCCCACTTTTGTATTTTTCTCCCTTTCCCTTCTCTAACTATTGGGTTGACATATTTATCACACAAATCAATACTTCAAAACTAATTTGAGGGATTGAGATCCTATAAAGAATGCAAGATATTGTAACTAATTAGAGTTCTCCACATGATCTAAGTCATATTTTCCATTTAGATTCCATTGAATCATTAATGTATTCAAGACTAGACTAGTAGAGAGAGAGATATCTACTGTCAGCCAATGGTTGGGCAACTACTCCAATCTCCTTTAAAACATTCAAAATATTACCATTTAATCAAAACAATTTTATTCATATACAAGGCATTTTATTTATGTGAAAGAAATTGGTAGCATAATTGAAAAGTAAATGCATTGAAAAATGAAATGCGATAAAGAAGGAACAAAAAACAACCAAAAAAACAATATATATATATTATATTATATATATATATATATATATATATATATATATATTATATATATATATATTATATTATATATATATATAATGTTGTAAATAGTACCCGAGGACCTGCTAATTAAAGTAGAATTTCAAATCTCGGCCATTTATGGGAAGGGACTCAATCTTCCTACTTAGGTTTTGTAATTTGTAAGTGTGAAGACCAAGTTTCTCATGAATTTGGTATGGACAGAGCCATAGATATTATAACTTGGTTTGTTTGAGCTTGTCTTCATGGGCTTTGTCTCATTTACAAACAAGGTCACCCAAATTGAATTCCTCGTCTCCTGTAGATTTATTATCAAGCCATCATTTAATCTATTTCTAGTGAGAATAAAATTATCACGAGGCTTTTGTATTTCCTCCTCTAGCTTTACTAGGGTACCAGTTTGACTTTGGATGATGGGGCAGGGTTTACCAAAAGATTCCCAGGGAAATTTGAAGTGAGGTTAGGTAAAGGTTTAAGGGGAAAATTGATTCCTTCCCGTAAATAACTGTTGACAAGGTTAATCCTCTCTGCGGACAGAGACGATCCCTCTATCCCAATGAGTGGGTCTAGCAACTAAATGGACAATCAACTAGACATCTTCCTAAATTGTAATTGAAAAGTAGAACAAGAGAGAAGGCCTACCTTGCTCTGATGCTAATCCAATTTCCTTTGTTGAGATTCTCGAACCGCTTGTGTCACGTACTTGTTCTTGCTTCTTCCAACGCTTATGTACCTACACAAGTGACCAAGAGACAACAATTCATACCAAAACCAATAGCAAATCTAATAATAACCTATTTAGTTGATCAAGGAATGCCAAACCAATACATACATGAACATATATATTTTGGGTAGATGAACTAGCAATTGTATTATTATATAAAGAATAAAGGGTAATATTACAACCATAGCCTTGATTTTGAAAGGCTCTCCTTAAGTGGTAATCCAAGTCCAAGCCAAGAAACTATCCAAGACTCCTTCTCCAAGTCTAATGAATAGCCTCTAAGCACAAGCTCAACATAGGGGTGCAAATGGACATATATCAACCATTTGGGAATGGTAGAGGGGGAATTTATAGGCTGGGAGAGGGAGTTAGGCCTCCTCCAAAGATAGGATTAGGCCCACATCTCAAGGAGGTAGCTCATAGGGATGAGACTAAGAGGTCAACTCAGGAGGATTCGATCTCATCTATGCGAAACTACCTCTAGCTCACCGCTCTGGAAGGTTCCAGATCACGAAGCTTCTCATCGTCTCTAGGAAAAATTATTTTTTGAGATCATTACGAGTATGAGAGGGAACAGAGCGATGACATCATTGGCTTAACAAGGTGTAACATGTGATCATCACAGTTTTTAGCTTCATAAGGGCAATGACTTGCATTTTAGGGTTTCATGAGCCATTTCTTCAGGGAAAGCTCTAGATATTTTCCAAGCAAAGTTAAAGGAGGGATCTGAGCTTTATACATGGATGAGTATACTGTATAATGATCATGTTTCAGGCACTTTAGGGTATGTCATAGGAAAGTGCAACAGATGCCCCCTAAAGCATGAAGGCAGAACAAGGAGTGATGACTGAGATGCTTTACGATATTTTGGAAAGGACGAGGAAAAGCACTGTCAGGAGACCTGCAAATCAAGGACGCATATAAATATACATATTTGAGATTAAGACATGAATCCACGACATGGAGACAACCATCTGGATGATAAAGACTAAATAAAATATCCATCGTATGGGCACAGTCATCTAGATAACAACGATCATCATGAATATAAAGTCTCACGGTACGGTCACATCCATCCGTATAGTAGAAACATGTGTACAATCATGAATAACATACAAATCCATGTAGCCTGAGCCATAACAGACAAGACTCAGGGTCTTGCACTCCATCCTGACCCGATCAATGTACGAATTCTAGCATGCGAATAAACGTGTTGAAGTCAAACATGCTAGAAAACCACCTGATTACTAGCCAATGATGTGGACCGTTAAGAGGTATGAGAGAAACCACGAATAATGATAATGGCTCTCAAGGTACAAAAATACAATATGTGAATGTGATAATGAAGGTAAATTCAAGCACTCATGGAATCACCCGATCGAAAGCCAATAATGAAGACCTATCATCGATTGTGAAGAACTGGCCATTAGGGCATGCCAACTCTAAGGTACTGAAAGGGAGTTCCTAAGTCATCTTCCTAGATATTGAGTTGAAGTCGACAAAAGGTGACCCGTCGATGGAGGGCAATGATGAATCCCCCATCATCGACACGAAACTAAGAATAAAGTGGTATGATATTCACGACTATAGCAATGACTGGACTTCTCTTGAACATATTGGTGACACGACTTCGGAGTGTGGCAACATCTGACTCAACATGGGACTAAAGGTCACGATGACAAAGTGAAATAGTCAAATGAGATGTCAAATGGATTACCCAAACCTGGGAGGACAAGTGGTTGAGTGATGATATCCCAAACCCAACACGAGAATAGAAGAGTGTCATGCTCAAGAGCGACATGTTGCCTATACAAAGGATGTCTCATCTTCATTTCTCCCCACTATTCCTAACGAGTACCCCAATTATTTTTATCACAAGCTTGAAGGGGATACCATATGCTTGTTATGTAAGTTCATTCTTCGAACGAATCCATTCTAGTAATTTTTACGAGCCCTAGGAAGGTGAATCTTGGTCTCATCATGGCAATGAGTCTTTTGTCGCAAAGTTTTAACGAGCCCGGTGTAAGAATAGCTTTGCATCTTTTTCATGTTTATAGAGTTTGAAAAAGAAACGAAAAAGAAAAATCCATCATGTCCCTTTTCATAATTTATCCCTCGAACCTGAAAAGGTAGAAAAAAATATCCGAGGGAACCTCTTGACCATGTTGACCAAGGTGAACCTTTTCGTAAATAGTCTATCTTAGCCCGAAAAAGGGGTAAACGTATACTGAGGTGATGTTGATTCATTTAATTTAACGAGTTTGAAATGAAAAGTACTTGACAATATTTTCAATTTTTGAGAGTCATAAAAGAGCTGAAAGATGACCCTAGGGGGGTTCCTTTTTCGTTTATTTAATGAGTTTGAAAAAGAGATAAAATAAAACTCCCAGAATTTGTCAATAATGATGATTGTTCACATCGAAGGCACCTATAACTGCACAAGAAACACGCCCATCATGGATATTGAGGAAATAATATTAAAACATTCAATAATATTTGACAAAATTACTTTCAAAAGTTATAAATTGGTAAAAGTATTTTCATTTGTTACCATTTTACCAAACTGAGCTTTGAAAGTCCTTTTGTGCCCTAATTCACTTGATTTTCTGGTGGCGGTTGCAGGAGATCTAGGGTATCATTTCACGATCTATCTGCGACAGGTAAGAGCCTCATCCCTGCCCTTGCATTTCATTACTTTTTTTATGCACTTTTAATGGTGAATTTTATGCCAAAAAGGAGAATTTTAAAATTTTAGGTAACCGACGACCATCGTGGGTATGGTCATCGGACCCGCGATGGTCATGCTTGAGCCCAAAGGCTCATGCAATGCCGTCGCACTGTGTTGAAAAACATATGTGATGGCGCTGATAGCGATTTTTGAAGTTAAAAGCTCTCTTTAAAGCAAAAAATGTTGATTTTTATCCATGTAAAAAGCACTAATAAGTGTTTAAAAATTGTTTTACAGGAGAATATGGTCTTGGATGGGAAAAGAAAGAGGTCATGAGGCTGAGGATTTCCAAGCTTATCAACATCTGGCATGCATAAATTCTTTAAGGGATTGTGGCCTACTGACATTCTTCTAGACCATAGGATTGAGGGCTCAAATGGAGTTTCTACCCTATCTGACCAGTCTTTGGGATGTAGATCGAGATATATTCATCATCAAAGTGAAATAACTGGAATTGGAGGAGATGGACATCTATTTCACCACAGGATTATCCCATCAAGGAGAATCAGTTCAACTCTTTGGATCTCGCCAAGGAGGTGAGAGTACCAGGAGTCTATTCCATAGATACTGTCCCAGTGCCGAGATAACTAACAGAGGTAACGTGAAGATTGCAACAATCACCAACAACCTCATTTTGAGAACAATTTTGTTCACCATGGCGCGAGTATCTGGCATGCAAGATTTGCATGAGGCTTCCAAGTCTCAGTTTCAGTACGCTATCGCATGTTTGACTCCCACCATCTTCAACTACTGTGGAGGCCTTTTAGAAACTATGAAGCACCAATTGACCAAGGGTAAGCACAGACACCTAAAGCAATTCAGGTTTGGTTATATACTGGTGACCTTCTTCTTGGAGAGAATACCGCTCTTCTGGTATTAGTGGGCACAAGGAAAACATCTTGCCCCCCATGATCTGAGGCTAGTGAGATGGAGCCAACTCATGCCTCGAGGAGGCATGGGTCAACATATGCATTATCCACCACAGTTATTTTCTTGGCTTGAAAAACAACTACTTATGGTATATGACTACACATATGCTGGCACAGATTTCATAGCGGATCCAGATATACCTCTGCCACCAGGAGAACAGTGGACCGACGTAGGTAAAAATTTGTTTTTTGAATTTTTTCAAGTTTTATGATTGTTTATAAAAGTGTGAACTGAGACTCAACTTATGATAAATGTGCAGATGTGGGACCAGAGATACCACTAGGCATGCAACCAATAGCATGATGATCTACCCATTCGATAGTGGGTGCGGACTACTAGGAAGGGGTTGATCCCTTAGCAGAGATGGAGTGCAATCTGGAGGAAATCACTCGAGGGGTTCCAGATTATGCCTCCATCAACAATGTTCCATTGCGTTGGCAGAGACATACCGTGGGAGTCTCTGCGAGACTGCGTCGGCTGCTAGGCCGAGTGATTAGAGTAGTCTCGTGCTATCATGAGCATCGTGCAGTTTGATAGTTCATTTAGTCTTTAACACATTTTGTAGGCTTTGAAAGCCAAGTGTATCAGAACACTCCATTTTTTGACATTTTGATGTAAACACTCTAGCAGAAGCATGTATATATGCATGTTTTATTTCTACTTATGTGTTCATAATATAATGTAGTTTTACAAATGACGTAAATGTATATCAAGAACAAAATTTCCTAATGCATTAGTTAATGTATTTAAATTGTGTGGAGTATGTTGATATGTAATGTAATAATTTCTTTCCAACAATCTAACACATAGATACATATGCAATATTTGTGGATTTCTCACTGAATAATGACTTTTTAATTGTAACACATCAAGCTTCGAATCCAAATTGACAACTAAATCCCTAATGCCAAGAGCAACTGTTTCTGATAATAGTTCAATAATTGCACTATATTCAGCAATATTATTGGTTTTTCGACCAAGGCAGATACCTTGTAAGTTAATCAGCTCGCCATTAGGGTCATAGAGTACACATGCCGCGGAAGATAGGTTCTGTGTGTTATGACAAGCACCATCAACAAAACCAATGTAATGACCTGATGACATCTGCAAATCGAGTGGAACACAGGGTAAGCAGAAAAACATATGTCTGCAAAGAAAACAAACACACAAAAAATAAAAAAATGCACACCAATGAATTAACACACTAATGTACAAAAGTTATTATACAAATTTCACGCAATACTTTTACATAACCCATTACGTGGTTGTGACAATGCGTTTCCCTCATAATCACATAGCTCATAAGACACACTTAACAATGTAGGGCCCATGCCACATGGGTTCAAACTTGCTTGCCCCTAATTTATTATTGGTTTAATCGTAAAGAAGGACCAAGTTGCCTTCAACAAAAGTGCGAGGAGAAACGGTTTGGTCAAAATGTACTTTGACTCGCTTCTTTTGAGCTTTGATGACCATCATAGCAATGCGACAAGTCTCGTCAAGTCTCTCAAGATACAGTAGTTGTTCCTCTTCAAGTGAGGTATTAAGAAGAAGTTTGATAGCTAGCTTAACTGAAGGGATTTCACATTTGATTGGAAGAGTTGCCTCTAAACTGTACACCAACTAGAACAGAGTGAATCCAGTGGTCATCTTAGCAGAAGTTCGGTAAGCCCAAAGAGCTGAGAATAAAATTAAATGTCAATCTTTTCTATGCTTCCCAACGGTACGCTGAAGCATAGTAATCAAAACCTTATTGACTGCTTCAACCTGGACATTGTGCTATTGATAATACAGAGTTGAGCTGTCATGTCTAAGGCCCAACTTAGCAGTTAGCTCTGCCATCATGTGCTGACAAAAATGTGATCCATGGTCAGTCACGATAGCTTGAGGAACACCAAAACATGCTATAATGTGGTTAAAAAGGAGTTTCACAGCAGTAATATCGTTAACATTGTATGTAGGCATCACCTTGGCCCATTTTGTAAAATAGTCGATGGCAACTATGATATAACCATGCCCCTCAGCCGACTAAGGATTACATGTCATGAAATCAATGCCCCATTTGGCAAATGGGCCAACCATAATTACTGGGTGTAGGGGTGCGGGTGGGGCGTGCTGCTTGTAGTTGAAAATATGGCATTCATGGCATTTTTTGGATAGCTAAAATGAAATCTTTGAAGATAGAAGGCCAGGAATAACCAGCATGAAGGATCTTCTGAGCAGTGGCATATCTAGACATATGACCACCATAGGCACCAGAGTGGAATTCATTTAGGACCCGCTCAGCCTCTTCCAGGGTGAGAAATCTGTGAAGGACAGAGTCCACACTGACCCGATACAATGTATCACCAATGATTTGATAGGGTTGGGACTGGTGCCGGATGCGGCGTCTGTCCGATCAGGATGATTCAGGTCCAAAAGTTTGGGTTTGAAGATAAACAATAATGTCTCCATACCAGGGGTCAAGAGTACTGATCAGAAATAGAGTTTCATCGGGTATCTCCTCAGTAAAATTGGTTGGGGTGTTAGCAGACGGAAAAGCACAGATTAACTCAGTAATGGTGAGAGATTTCTTTGATTTGGCAACAGTAAATTCCAAATCAAACTTCAACAAGATGATGATTCATTTGGAGTATTTTCCCCCAAGTAACTAGTGAGTTAGTATATATGTCATGTGGTTGCAATTAGAAATGATGCTGGTTTTCTGTAAAAGGATATGTTATCACTCATAATTTTCCTTAGAAGTTATCAGAAGAAGGAAGAGACCGAGGTAACCACAAAACAATCTTTTAAGTATAGGCTCTAGCCAACCTATGACTCAGAGAGGGCTCTCTCTATATAATTTAGCTTTGTTTTACTGGGATTTTAGGCTAGTTCTTAATGTTCATGGGGTTTTGGATTTGAATTGAAGGTTGGGTGGTGGAATTCTTGGAACAGATGGATAAAGAAAGGTCTTTAAGCAATTGGGCTATGGAGTCAACAAATGGATAGTAGAATTGGATCAATTCATTAAAGGGAATGTTCACAGGGCAAGCTAGCAAAGTAAAGTGAAAATATTTAGGTCAAATGGGTGAAATGATCTTAACCAGGGTGAGAGAGCACTTAAGAATTCTCAGACTGGGATTAAAATAAGAACAAAGGATAATCATGAACATAGGGCAATTAAGAATCATTTGTTATAGATCACAAGGAACTACCTAAACTAAGGAGAAATCAAGAATTCCTTAACTTAGAATTGTGAAGAAAACATTCAATATGCATAACGGTCAAGACAAAGTGTAGTTAAGCAATTTTTGAGATATCATTCCATGTTATAGCATTCAGATTTTTACAGATACAAGTAACACTGTGGAAAAAATTAAAGAAAAATAACATTGAACGTGAGAAATTCTTATTTGAACTTTGCTTTACACAAGAATCCAGTGAAATACTTGATCTTTATTCCTTGATCCAGCTAGCTGGTCTAGTCATTGATACAATAGAATTTCAGACTTGAGAAACAAGAATTCTATAGAAATGTTTTGGTATCCACCACCACATATTTCAATTTGTGAAGTATTTATACAAAAAAATTATTACAAAATATCTCAAAACAACTTGAGATTTAATCTAGGAAATACAAATATCTTCTTGCAAGAAGATAGAGACAACTATTAAACTATTTCATGTTGTCCCTTTTATTATGGTTGTGCTAGCCTTTATTATTGAAGTGTAACCCTTTACGCTGGCTCGTTGTTGTAGTGTTTCACACTAGAGTCTTCTTTAACTTTTACCTTTCAACTGATACTCTTTGACCCTGATGTGCTATTTTCACTTGTTTACCTGGCTGTTCTGTTTTTACTGTGCTGTAACTTCTTGCTTGTAAATTTATCACAGTAAATCAGTGATTGTTTCCCACCATTCTGCATTAGGTAATTTTACGTTCATCATCCTCCTATAGATTTCACCACCTTCAGTATATTTAGCAAAATTGGGCTTGGTGAAGAATAAATGTTTGGTCTCATGCTCTAGGAAAAACAAGTTTTCAAATGTGTTATAAAAAAATTTGCTTGTTGGCAATGCTTTTGTGAATGAAGATTTGGCTTGTTCCTTAGCCATCTGTCTGAGTCTATTACCATAGTCCAACTATGTCATGAGTTTTTCATTGATAACCATAGGACTAGGCAAACCTTTCTCCCTCAGAATTTGGAATTTAGCCATGAACCTATCAATGGCTACTTGCATATTGTGGCACTTTTCTTCTAAGTTAAGCATACGGTTCCTTTTGGAAAGGACCTTCCTTATTTCTAAAATAGTCTTAGTCCTATCTTCTATATTTAGCTCATGGAGCTCATATCTATTCTTGCTATTGAGGAAGTGGATGAGTCTATTGGCATCCTCTGGCTTATCTCCCAACTCCTCCTTCACTTTCTGGATAACTTCTATAGCTATCTTTACTAACTCTGTTTGTTCAAAAATAACTTGGATTGATGGCCAAATATCATTGACAGAGTCAATGATATTGGCCCACAACATTTCCTTGGTTTGCCCAAGTGGTTTCTCCAACGTTAATTCTTTCTCTAAGACTTTGATTCTTTCACTCATTCTTTGGGCCTTCTGTGCTTCTTCTTTTTGCTTAAGTTGGGAAAGTTTGCAATGAGTTTTCAAACTTGCAACCTTTTCTCTTAACCTATTCATTTCAGTAGCCTGGATATAAATCTCTTCCATGGCTTTAATTAGTTTTGTTGCTTTCTCTCCTGATGCTCCTACTGCTGATGTAGATTCTGTTGTTGTTGGCATGGCTGTTGCAAGTGGAGCTGTAGGTGCCAAAGATGTTGCTAGTGTGGATGACACTGTTGTGGAGATTGTAGGGATATCATTTGTTAAAGAAGTGGCCACATCCACTTGTTTTAATTGGATTAAAGCATCCAATTCCTTTTCTGTATCTTTTAGTTGATCATTCAACTTTAAGACTAAGTCCATGAGTTCTTCATGCCCTTGCATGGCTTCTAGGACTTCCAATGTTTGTGGATGCTGTAGCTAAGGTATTTTTAACTGTTTCTTCAATGCAACTATATCATCGTTCTTCTTTTTAATAAGTTGTTTTGTGGCTTTTATATCCTTGGGATCGTGTCCCAATTCAATCACTATGTCCTCTAAGGACTTGATCCTGGTATCCTTGGCCTATGAGGAGGCCTTCACTAATTGAAATTGTGCTGAAATGTTGTTTAAATAATTTTGTAGTTGATGAGAAGCTATGGATTTACTTGTCAAGGTGGAATATATCATTTCTCCAGTCTGTTTGTGTAGTTCAATATTGTCTATGGGATGAATATCCATTGGCAACAATTCAAAGTCTACCTTTTTGAAATCAGATGTTGTCTTTGGCTGCTGGGTTGTAGGTTTAATGGAAGACATCTACAGCTTCCCCTCTTTAATGTCAAAGGCCGACATTAGCCTTGTTCGATTGGTAGGAGTCAACTTTAGGTAATGAGCATAGGTTTGTTCCTTGAGCCTTTCGTTTCTTACTTTGATTTCCTTGTATCTTTCCTTGATGTCCTTGTCTCTCTCAGCAGGCATGCTGATTGAAGAAACTTCCACACTAAGCTGCCTTTCCAACATCTGAGTCTGTGATGTGGAAGGATCTTGCATGCATTTAGATGGAGTGGTAGGCCTACTTTTGTTTCCTTCTGTGTTTTTGACCTTAGCTGAGCCCTCTATATCCTCATGTTTAGAGACAGGATTCATTTTCTTCTTTTTTGCTTGGCTTGTTTCTGGCTGAGCGTATAAGTTGTCTCTTGCTGATGTAGTGGTCTCCTCCCTACTTCTCTTTAGTTTCTTATCGTCATTTTGAGGAGTCTAGATAATTGAAGGGGTACTCATGGTTGTCTCTGGTTGGTCTAATTGCTCTGATACCTGCAGGAAATAACCCTCATAAAGTTGTCTTTCTAGATCAATGAGAGTATTCTCTATGTCTACCCTGGTGTTGTCTTGGTCTACTAGGGTACCTTCCACCCATACTGTTTGATTGGCATAGGCTTCTATTTCAGGTATGGGATGGTGAACGAAAGGTCCTAGCTTGACCTTTTGTCTCTTCTTGGTAATGAATTCCAAAGGGTCATCTCCAAACAAAACTTCTTTGGAACTTCATGTTCTGCAATATCAAATCAGCTTCTTTGCTTGCCTCCCTGGAATTGCAAATGAAGGGACCTAATTGATCTTTGATTTTGAAATTGTCTTTCTTCTTGGCATTGACGAAGTTTACTTCATTTGCATTGATTATTTGTCTATAGTATTCCAATGCAAACAACCTCATGGGGAGGTATCTTGGTAAATTATATGGTGCAAGCATGCAACCATATATTCTGATTTCTGTATGGTTCTGATAAAGGTACCAATCACCCACTTTAGTTTGCTTGGAAAGTTGGAGGACTCTCTTTATTTCTGGACTGATTCTAGGAGGAGGGCTTCCAGTCAGCATTACCATGACTGGGTATACAAATAAATCAATGAAATTAGAATAAGAGTATGGAGACTGATATAAGTGGATCAATGGGGTTCAAAAAATGACGACCTAGGCTGACCCTTGGTGTCTAGCTTTTGAAGGGTGAATGGGAACTTATCAGGCTGATAATACAAGAACATATGGTATAAGACCGAGGAATACTTGAAAAATCTTTCATTGCTCATTCTAAGAAATTGTTCATGCATCCTATCAGCTATAAATTAAGCATAGTCATAAATGATAGTAGGAGGCTATCTTGGAATGTAGATGGACATGAAGGCAAGGATTAATTCATCAATGTATTCACTAGTGGTGTACCCAACAACATAGGATATCATGGCTACAATATTCTGGCCCAATGGGGAAGAAATAACATCTACATGTGGAGGGGGATCCTTACGGATGCGTTTTTCCTCTCTGATGAAGGTTTGGAACAATTGGGCCAATTTTGCAGAACTAAGCTTGGGGTACTAGTCCAACAGGTCTCCAATTGAGAGGGGAGTTAGGTTTGGCCCTGGTTGGAGCTGCAACATTTCGTTTACGAACTCAGTAGTGATTGTGAAAAGTATGGTTTGGTTTGGGGACATGACTGCTCTCTCACTAGGGATGTAATTGGCATGACAGTAGTGGACTATCTTTGGGAAAATGTGGACTTAGGGGAACTGTTATTTGGGAAAGTTTGACTCCCAGAGGCCAATCTCATCAACATGTTTGAGGTATCTGTCCCTACTTTGGCAATGTACTTTGAGTAGGGGCTCTAGGGAAATGGTATCTTTTATTTGGAAGTATTTATCAGCTAAAGGAAGGTGGTCCAGGTCTAAATGAGGTGTAGAGATAGGCCTTACGTCCATTGCAATTGGGGCAGCCATACTCAGTTCTTGTGGATTTGAGTGTGGGGGGTAATTCAGAGTTTTTAGGGAAACTTCGGTTTTGTAGATGGTTATGGGTCAGAGTATAAAAATAAAAGTAAATTTGATCTTTTTTACTTAATTAATAGTGTTACGAGGGTGAATTTACTTGGAATTTGACAATGGAGTTGGTTTTCCTCGGTTAAATACCTGGAATTGGGCAAAATTGACTGCAACTAGTGGTTGATGGAGGCTGTAGAGGTCCGTATGGTTCTAGTACAGACTGATGAATGAGCTGGACTGTCCGCAGCGTCTGTGGAGCAATGGCGAAAGTCTGTGAGCAAATTATCAGTTTGCAAGGGTCGCAGTGGCTTTTTGAGTTCTCACTAGCGAATGCGCGAAAAGAGTGAAAAGAGGGGTAATTGGGCTTATATAGGAAAAAACGTTAATTTTAGCGAGTTCATTAAATGATGAACAATGGGCAGTTTTTTCAGTTTATACGGGAAGGTGGTTTAATGGGGTCATCACACTACTTTTAAGAGGGAAGTGGTTTTGAGGGGGGCTCACTCGATCTAGTTGAGCGAATGACACATAAAATTCTCGGGGTCGGGGAAAACCACCTTATCGGGTGGGTAAAGGATGGACATCAGGCGCGACCGATATGATCACCGGCCATTGGATGAGGGGGAGGGATGATCAACGGTGGTTGGGAGATGAAGCTGCACGATGATTTACACATAAAGTTTTCGGGGGGCCCATGGGTCTAATCACCGACGGTATAGGATTAGATTAACACTTAATCTCATCAGGGACACCTTAATACAATATTAAGGACTGAGGGTGGGATTTTAATATATTTTGTGGGATATGAGGTAGTCATATAGTTTATAACTAAACTAAGGGGTGGGGTTATTTTATATAAAGGAGTTAAATATATACGGGGTAATGGGTTTTTCGGGAATTTTATATATTTAATTAAAAAGTTAATATGAGGTGAAATGAGCGGAAGGGGTATTGTAATTTGGTATAGAAAATATTATACACTTTCCATACATTTAGTACTTAGGATAAATGTAATTTGGTGGGTTTTTTGCATAAAATATGTTTATAATGGGGTCTTCCTAGGTAAAAGAATTTAACCTTAGGAAAAGGGGTTTTTTGAGGGGGATGAATGAATTGCAAGGGAATTTAACACATTTCCTTCTTAAGTCATCAAGCCGAGGGTACGGTCCCACCAGAAGTAAGATAAATGCTCTAAGCCTTTTGACTTAAAGAACTTTAGGTATTAATATTTTTATTATGAAAGGGAAGTTAGTGAGTGTCATAGGGGTTAAAATGAATGATGGGGATGTTAACAAAATCATATTGTGAATCATTGCCTTTGCTTTGTTTACCACTTATGTATATTTAAAATATGCATTTGGAACAATGACATAAGTGTTTTTTATGTAATCACATGAGATTTCTATAACCTGTATACTACTTACCCATCTACTTACCCTACCATTTTTTCTTCACTTTATTTGGGTGCATTTAGGCTAGCAAACCCTTATCAATATTTTCTTTTCTTTACATAGAAACTATCTAAATCTAACCTTATATCATCCAAGGGCTCAAATTAAACTGATGATCTCCTTTTATTCACTCTACCTTTCTAATGATATGCCAAGATTATACTGTTTGGTTAGATTTTATTCTCTAACTATAAGCATAAAATTTAAAACATGAAATAGCCAAGTTTAAACAATTTGACTATCATGGATTGTGGCATGAGTAAGAAGATGCACATAATCATTTATTATGCATAAAAAGTAAATATTAGTGGCATTTTGATTTGCACATTTTCATGGTCTCTTTTTATCTTTTGGGGTTCATATATTTTCATTTTTTGACCTTTTGATTCTTTTTGTCCTTTGATTGTTCTTTTAGGACATACCCTCTTTACATTTTTTAATCTTTTAATATGGAAAACATTTGCAGAAAGCAAAGGTATGTACAATATTACAAGGCTTAACCTTATTCATTCACAATTATGACTCCCATTGGTATAGGAACCTAACAGGATATAGTGTTGAAACCTTTGGATGACATGAACTGCCGCAAAAGCAAGATTCTCAACATGACCATACCGATACTTAATATCAAGAAGGTTTCAACTTAGATAATGAACCACGTGGTTGTTTCTGTCATCATCGTCTTGAACTAACACCATAGTAATAGTGGTATCAATTGCAGCCAAATACAAGAAGTAATCACGACAGTAATCAGGGGTATGTAGTAAAGGAGCACTAATGAGGGCTTGCTTTAAATCATTGAAGGATTCTTGGGAAACTTCATCCCAAATAAAATGGATCCCCTTCTTAAGTAGGCGAGTAAAACCTTTGGCAAGTTCAGCGTAATTAGGGACAAACCAACGGAGAAAATTAGCTTTTCCCTGCAAGCTCTACAATTGTAGCAACAATGAAGGAGGGGGTAGATTGACTATGGCCTCAACTTTCAAAGGGTCAATCCTGATACCTTCATGAGACACAACAAAACCTAAGAGCCAGCCAGACTCGATGCAAAACACATAGTTGTGTGGACTGAGATGGATATTATAATGCTGGAATCGTAAAAGGATAGCTCTTAAGTGATCCAGATGGTCATGACTTTTAGCCGAATGAGCAGGCAAGTTATCGAGGTATGGCTGAACAATGTGTCGAATGTCATGGAATGCATAGAACATTACTCATTGAAAGGTAGCACCAACATTCTTCACACTGAAAGGAAGATTTTTGAAAGCAAAAGTACCCTAGGGATAGATAAAGGTTGTTTTATGCTAATCCATAGGTGAAATGTTAATTTGGTTATAGCCAGAAAAGCCATCCATGAAAGAAAAAATCTCACTCCCTGCGCATTCTTCGATGATCTGGATGATAAAGGGAGTAGGATAATTATCCTTAGGACACACACGATTAATATCGTGGTAATCAACACAAACACTTATTGTTCCCTTCTTTTTGGCAACAATGATGATATTTGATACCCAATCCATCAATGGAATAGGATAAAAAAAACATGCTTTCAGAAGCTTCTCTATTTCGGCTTTGATGGCAGCAACCTTTCAAGGGTGCACAGGGCAAAGTTGTTGCCCAACAAGCTTAGGGATAAGTCAAAATATCATGCACCACTATGGCTAGATCGATACTAATAATCCCCTCATATGACCAAGTGAAAATGTCCTGGAATTATTTAAAAAGTTGAGTATAAATCTTGATCTCATCTTGAGAACAGGTAACCCCAATATGGATGTTCTCGACAATTATCGGTTTAATAAAAATGTCAAGAGGCATCGTAGTGGTGACATTTCCCATATTACCCTCCGACAAGACTTCATGTACTCTGATAGGTTTCTGAAGTGGAGGTGTAGGAGAATGAGAAACAGGTGCTTCAAGATAAGAAGGCATGCCATCAAAGCTAGGGAGAAAGGAAGAACAATGATGTAAACCTTTCCATGGAACTTCCTCCAGAGACATGGCCTCCATGATACTCTCGTCAGTGGGGAATGTTTCGTTCAATAGATCTGGAGAATCCCAAGAACCAAGCCAAGGAGATGGCACATAACCATCCAGGTTCATGTTGAAGATAGTATGACTTTCTGAAGCAACCATCGAAGCTAAAACAATTTCTTGATAATTTATCTCCAATGGACTTAAAGGCATAACATCACCAAATGAGTCAATTTTATCGTCAGTAGGGATAATCCAAGGATCCGTAGAGTCCAAGATCATATTAACTGAATGCAAATTTGGAGGTGGGAAAAAAAAGGTACCCATTAAAGTACAGTCTTTGAAGAGACCTTCTCCCACGCTCTTGTAAGGAATCTTAGTATTGCCCACATAAGGAACGTTATCGTTTGATGATATAAGAAGAAAAGAAAGACAGTTGATCAACCGTGACTATTTTTCCTTCATGAGGAAAATGACGTATGTGAAACAAAGAAGACACCACACAAAACATGGCGTGAGTCCAATTTCGCTCGAGAAGAAGGTTGTAGCTGAGATTGGCATCTACAAATTCTACTTCTATTTCAATAGTCTCACATTCTAATGTAATCAATAAGTTTGTGAGAATGTCGTATGTTCGTGAACCTATGCCATCAAAGGCTTCCAAGGTGTTCGGAGATTGGTTAAGAGCAGGAGAGCCAATGGCTTTCCAACATGAAACTGACATGATGCAGGTAGAGGCACCTTCATCAATAACTGTTCGATGAATCGTCTTTCCTTTGATAAGGACCTGGATAAAAAAATGCAATCTGATGAGGAAGACTAAGCACATGATTCTCTAGATCGAAAGTAATGAGACACGAATAAAAAGGATTGATAGCACCTATAATAGACAACAATGATTTCCATTGCATTGGACAGGATTGAAGAACCTCCAAGGCAGACATCGCCGAAGGTGCCTGAGCTAAATCCTCAACAATATTGTAATGTTGTGCAACTCTAGCATTCATATTGAAAGATGACTTCTGAAGAACACCTTTGGGGGGTGGCTAGATGATAGAATCACTGTTAGGGTGCTCGATATGGAGCAGACCAGAAGAGGAAAGAGTAGAAGTAGATGGGGTGTCATTGGCTTCTTTCTTTGTCCTCTGCCTAGACGTAGCTTGATAATCCTTAGTTCAGGTAGTGATCGAGATAGGTAATGAACCTTGCATCATGAACGCTTGGGGACCTAAGGATGCAAAAGACCGAGGTTGGTCTACCAATCGGGTCTACTATGATGGAGAGGGTTCCTTTAAGACAACCGAAGTCCCTTTCAATAAATGAATAACTTCAAATTGTCAGGGACAATCCTTACTGTAATGAGGCAATGATAGTTCGGCTTTCTCCGAGAAGCATCATCAATAAAAGATTTAGGAGGGTCCTATTTTGGGGCATCGGCTTTGGCCTTACCTTTGCCATTATTTTAACCCTTATAGGCTTTGTCTGTTGCAGTAGACTAGAAAACATGAACCTCAGAGGTTTTAACAAGACTGGATGAATTCTTGGAGGGATTATTGGAACCAATTTTTGAGATCAACTTCTGATTTGAAGAAGCTTTTGTGGGAGTCTGAGACACTAAACCAATCACCCCATCAATAGGTGGTGTATCTGGAGACTTTGATGCTGTCAGATCCGATAATGGTCTTGAGGCATCAGGTAACATCTCATACAATGTGCCAGATTGTGAATAGACTAGGTCTTAATACTGGGCACGGGTGATAACTTGCTCTTCAGTAACACACCCACCCATGGCTATGTCCTTAGCAATTTTGCTGATGAATGATTTTGTGAACCAT
>APFE030583007.1:171169-203267 GCA_000404065.3 Pinus taeda | reverse complement strand
AACTCATATCCCTGCTCATCATCTACATGAGGAGTAAGGGTAGTGGACACTTCCAAATGACCCAGAGAGGAGACTGGGATCTCGCCTTCTCACTCCATAGATGGAAAAAACTGGCGATGAGGAACCAGATATGAATGAGGAGATAACTCCAAAGGAATATTGGGTCAATCATATAAACTGTATGGAAGCTGTGGAGATATCAATACATGATCGACAATGGGTTTGGTGGATAGATAACTAGCCGATGTGGACTTTTAGGAGTCTGTAGACTCTCGGAAGCCTAAATAGGATAATCAGAGGAATTTGGATCAAATTCTTGAGGTGACCAGGAATTTGATGGAGGTGGACGAGAAGAAAAAGGTTAGATACTCAGAACAATTCCAAGTTACCCACCTTGATCCTCAAGCAACTGAGGAAGCTCCAGATGAACTCCTCGGGAGGACCCTTTAGTATCATACAATGAAGGGGAACTATGAGATGGAATCAATGATTCAGCCACAATGGTTTTCCCTCAATAAAAAAGAGGAAATGAAAAAATCCTTTTAGAGCTTTAACAATCTTGAAATTAACAGGGAATTACTCAATTTGGTCTAAGAAGAAATTTCTTGGGATTGACATGTTGACCGTGGGTAGTTAAATTTTAGAAACAAAAACATTGCCTTTTCATCTTTTAAGACTCGATAAAAGGGAGAAAAGGTGACTCTAGTCGCTTTCAATATTTTTGGGAGCTTTAAAGGACAAATTGCTCGATGATCTTTTCAAATTTAAAGAGTAAGAAAATATCGAATGACTGCTCACATGAATCTAGGTAAAAGGATTACCAAGTAACCATTGTTACATAGCATTTTGTCAATGTCCTTGTACTCCCCATTCTATGATCCTGGAATACCTCTATAGTGAACCATACATGCTTCCCCTTCATGAAGAAACTCCCATTGTGTCCCTCTTCATGAGCAGAACAATTCCATTTTGCATCATTCCCCAAAAATATTATGTTTTTCCCAGTTTACAAGCCCGACGCTAATGAATCATGTTTTAATTGCACTGATATGCAGGGATATAACTGTCCCTAGCACCAAATGGAGCAGCTGAGCCTTTCTCCAGTCGCACCGATCCTCTTTTGGAAAGTCTTTTAAATAAGGAGCCGAAGCTTCCAGCTCTAGAAGCTTCGTAACAGAAGTCTGGTAAATGGTTGGGCCGGATGGAGTTGAGGATGTCAGTTTGGGATCCTTTCCCTTATTATAATGGAACTAGCTCAAGAGATAAGACCTTCTCCCATGAGAAGAGGAACCATCTCCCTTCCATTAATGCCATATAAACCTCCCTTTTTCCCAAGCAAAAGCTAGTGTTAATGTTGGTGTGCTAGTGCTAATTAAGTTTGGAGTAATCAACAAGTTATTCATAGTTGTAGCTCTCTAGTTGTATGTGAGGGAGAACTGTGAATTTGGTTTAGTGTGAAGACTAAAGGGGAGAGCCTTAAAACTATCATTGTTGAGGCTACCATGGAATGCTAATAGAAGTGTGTGGGAACCTCGTTTTGTCGAAGGAGAACATCAATGTCAAGGCAACGGTTGTAATCTCTTCTTGATTTAATATATATGCAACTATAAATTGATTTCCTACATCATGTTTCATCTCACATGTTTATGGCTTAATACTTATTGACTTGTTAAGTATTTTGAATTACAAATTGTCTATTATCATGGTTGTTATTTACCGGTTTCACACGTTTGAAGAAGAAAATGGGAGATAGATGGACCGAGCAAGCAAGGTCATCACCAAACGGGATAAGCATATTAAGAGGTAGGCCCTCTTAATTGGTTCTAACCTAAGGAAATATTCCAGAGAATGTCTTGTTTGTGGCTAGACCTACTATCGAGCTAGAGGAGTTGTTTGTGTCCGCACTTAGAATTTTACTTCACCACAAATTGGCGACTCCGCTGGGGACCCAATCCTTCTGTTTTCTTGTTTGTAATTTCATGGTTTTGTGTGAACTTTTCTAGTATCACAATTTCCCTTTAGTTTTGTCTGCTTTTCCTTGTTTACTGCTCTGGGTCTGAAATTTATAGTAGCAAGTCTGGTCTCAACCTTTGAATTTTTTTTATTTTTCCCTTCAGTCGTGCCGATCAACATGATATGCTCAGAAACAGTCGCGCCGACCTCCTTTTGGTGCTTGTTGTTAGTTAGTCAGTTGCTCCGATGCATGTAAGTGAAGATTAGGGTTCACCCCAGATCTTTGCCAGTGTGTCTTTCTCTCTTGATTTCTGCCTTGTAACTTGTTTAGATTGCGTTCTCCCAGACTGGAAAGATTCATTTAGCTTGGTTTGTGTGCTTGCTCAGTTTATCCCACCCTCTAATGAGTTAACTTGGGCCCTGTGTGAAGTTTTTATTTTTATTTTTCTTTGAATCCCTTGATCAGAGCTAGTTGTTTGTTAGGCAGTCGCATTGATCAGGCCATCAGCACTAGTTGTAGTACTGGTCAGTCGTTCCCGTTGTGCCTATCGACGCTAGTTGTCAGTTAGGCAGTCACTCCGGTCTCTGAGTTAAGAAAAATCAGGATTTCTCCCTTTCTAGTGCCAGTGTGTCTTGATCCTCAGACTCTCTACTTTCGCCCAAAAGTGACTAGGATGCTTTGTTTGCTTCATTTTCAATTGAATGAGTGAAAGAGTCTTGTTTGTTCTCTTATTTCAAGTGTCCCTTTTCTCATTTCGCGCATAGATTACATTTCTTGGTTTGTCGATGGAAGCCTTTATGTGTTTGGTTTGTTCGATTCAGGGAAGAAGTTGCTTTTAGTTTCATTTATCATGTTTTGGATTTGACCGATGCTTGTTTGTTCGGAATTGTGAAAATTTTCATTAAACTGCTTTATGTGAAAGATTCATTTTGATTTTATGAAAAGAAGAACATCATTCTAGTTTACTTAAGCAAAAACATTGCATTAGTAGCGTTATTGAGAAGCTAGAATTGCGTCATCATAGGCATATAAATGAAATGGAACTTATTTTGTTGTTAAGGGAAGATTAAGTGCATTTAGGACATATATTAGTGAAAGATTTCATTCTTTGATTGTTGCATTGATTTTGTGTTCCCTATCTCTCAATTAGTGTTAACTTTCATTGAAGACAAAGATATATTTTTTCATATAGCTGCATGTAGGAGTTTTCTCAGGTGACAATGGTAGGGCCTTGTAATTGAAACTTAATTCAAGATCAACAGTTAAAATTGATTGAATTAACCTAAGGAAGCATTGAAACTTAACCCTCACATTTATAGGTCTAGGCTAGAGATGGGTTCCGACGTCTTTAAACCTAGCAACTGTCGTTCGCTTCACCATTGGACAATGCTAGTATGGATTTGTGCTCCCCGTACCATCATGTATATAAAGGGAGACCCCACTAGGTTTTTTATCCTTTATCCATTGGAAGCCGAGTCTGATGCCTTGTAAACGTGATACACAGAGCATAACATTCGGGGAGATTTCCTGCCCGTACTTCATGGTTCGCTGGGAGGTATTCTGTAGTTCACGGTTACCTGGTAATCCTTTAAGCCTAGAGTACCCTGAGTAGTCATTTTTGATCTTTACTGACTCTTTAAATTTGAACAGATCATCGAGCACTTGTCCTTTTGAGCTCGTTAATTCCAAAAGAAACTAGAGTCACCTTTTGCCCTTTTATCGACTCTTAAAATATGAAAAGGAAAAGTTGTGTTTCAGTGTCTTAAAATTAATTGCCAACGAAATATTCTTGGTTAAAGTTATCTTCTTCAGTGTTACTTTAAAAGTTGATTCAAATGGAAACATTCCCAGAGTCTACCAGTCAAGGGTTCCCCTCAGATGGGAATCCTGGTCCTTTTCCTTCTTTTGGAAATGTTGGTGCTCCTTATATGGCAATGTTGTCCCTCCCTGGGTTAACCATTGGTTTACCTATTTGGTTGTTTTCGACCTCGGTGGTCTCGAGCATCATGACTTTTGTCCAAACGTCTCCTTCATTCGAATCACGTAAAGATGATTCTAAAGTTGACCCCTCGCCTTCTTCCCCCATTTATTCACCCTCCTCTTCTATTCACCTGGTGAAAGTTCCAAATCTAGTAACCAAGAGGTTAAGAAGAAGAAGAAGAAGAAGAAGAAGAAGAAGAAAGAAGAAGAAGTCAGATAAGTGAGAGGCCAACCATGCAACTATTTCTCTAAACACGCTTCCTCTCGACAAACCTTTTGATCCTCCACGTAAATTTAGATTCTCATGCAAGTTGTGTAAGGGTGACCATCTCCTTTGAGACTATCCTAGCTTCCCCAGAGTCTTAGAGGCATGGTCTCAAGACCTGAATCAACCATCCCCATCGATCTTTGGAGATCATGTTGATGTTACACCTTCAACTAATGATGGTAGGAAGAAAGGGAAGATTAGATTCCCCTAGAGGTTATGTGCAGGAAAGCATCTTCTTCACCTTTGTCCTTTTATGGATAAATATTCCAATGTTTTGGAAATCCTTGCAGCTGCTCAACCCCAACCTCTTGTTGGTTATCAGAAGCTTTCTTTTGACCCTCTCCTGGTTGGTAAGGAGATTGACTTGGGTTCATCTCTTGTCTGTCCCGCTCTTCCTGAGCGAGAGTCTGTTGTGTCTTTTCTCAACCAACCATTGGTCAAAAAGAGTGTCAACTTGGCTCCACCTCCAATTGTTCACTCTGTCATGGAAGAGAGTGGTGATCATATTGCTCATGTTCTTCTCATCTGCTTAAATTCTCATGAATCGAAGAGTGACCCTCCCATCCTGGTTGTTCAGGAGAGTCCTCCTCCTATTCCTGCAGAGCATGGGGACAATCATATGATACCCCCACCAAGTAGTTATGTCATTTCTTTTGATTGGAGTCAATTGAATGCATTCCTCCTTCCATCTTATATGCCTTTCCAAATCATAGTACAAGCCTATAATATGGTAGTACATGGAACTATATTAGATGAAGGTGCATCTGTTAGCATCATGTATTCTACTAATTAGCAAGCTTTGGGCTCCCCACAGCTTGTGCCTATCACTCAGAATCTATTGGCTTTCAACAGAGGAACCAATCAACCCTTGGGGATCCTTCCGAAGTTCCCTATTACTTTGGAAGGGAAGACCATCTATATAGACGTAATGGTAGTCCAAGGTCCTTTAGATTTCAATCTTCTCCTTGGACGTGACTATGTTTATATCATGGGAGCTCTTGTTTCTTCCCTTTTATGTGTAGTTTGTTTTCCACATGAAGGGAGAATAGTGACCATTGATCAATTGTCGCTCATTAGTCACTAGGTGCCTCCTTTGCAACCATCATCCCTTATCGACTCTTGTTTGCAAGTAGTACCTTCCCTACCACAGGTCAATATGTGGCTACCCATTCAGTCTCCACATCTGCTGATGATCACTCAGATGGTATAGTACATTATGTACGGGGGGCATTGGAACCTGATCTGTCTTTGGTACCAAATGATATGTATTCCTCCCAGAGCATGGTTCTTCATTTAGTGAAAATCTCTTGGGAGCTATGTTCTGTTATGGGTCATGAACAGACGTTTGGAGGATAGTTCTTGGTCTTGTTTCAACCTCACTAGAAAATGAAATGAAGGGTGTGAGAATAGTTCCTTGTCTTGTGTCAAGCTCGTTAAAAAATGAAACAAGGGTCTGGAGGATAATTTCTGGTCTTGTGTCAACCTCGTTAAAAAATGAAACAAGGGTCTTGAGGATAGTTCTTTTACTGTGTAAACCTCATTAAAAAATTAAGCACCTCCCTTTTCCAAATCGAGTGTTTGATTAAGATCTTGTAAAATCCCAGTCGAGTCTTTCCATGATCTCGAAAGTGGACCTTCATTCCATCCACCTAGTTGACTGAAATGAAGCTTGGGGGGTATGTAACTCGATTAACTCGTTATGCCGGGGGCATGCAAAATTATAGCAAGCATAGTTTTTCATTTCAAGCTTGTGTAAACATGAAATCAAATCCAAGCAGAGTTCTCCATGGTTCAAGCTTCTGTCAAAATGAACCCATGCCCAATTTACATCTCGTGATTGCCATTTTTATTAGCTAAATGAGCCTTGGTTGTTTCATTCCATCACCACCATCTCTTTGGCTGATCATATGCTTTCACTTGGCTGTTTTTCCTGAGGGACCGCAGTGATGAGTGGTTTTATTAGCCAACCTCTTGACGATTACATGTTTTGAGCAGTTCCATCATTGTCGGAACCAGTTGCTACCTTTTATACCACTCGTTCCGCTAGGACAAGTCATCTTTAAGCTCTTTTTTGACTCGTAAAAAATGAAAAGGTCGCCAAGTATTTTTCCCTTTTTGACTCGTTAAAAGAAAATAAAAACAGGGGTCCACTTTCAAGCTCTGTTCCGATTCTTTAAACACGAAAAGATTGCCGAGATCTTGTCGTTTTGAACTCGTTAAAGGCTGCGAAACGTTGTTTACCCAGTATATGTTTACCCCTTTTTTGGGCTGGGATGAACTATTTATGAAAAAGGTAATCCTTGACTAAAATTGTCAAGTAGTTCTCTCAAGTATCATTTTCTACCTTTTCGGGCTTGAGAGACACAAATGTACGAAAAGGGACCATGTGGAGTTTTTTTTCCGTGTCTTTTTCAAACTCTATAAACATGAAAAAGATACAGAGTTACACCTTTGTCGAACTCGTTAAAATATTAAACAACATCAGATTCGTCACCATGACAAACATGATTTTCTCCTTCCTAGGGCTCATTAAACTTAATAGTTCAGATTCATCCTAAGGAAGGACTTACAATGCAAGCACATGCTATCCCCTTCAATCTTGAGATTAAAAAATAATTGGGGTATCTGCCAGAAATGGTGGGGGGGAATGGGAAATTTTATCAGTTGTGTTGGCAACTCACTCTTGAACATGACACTTTGTGCTTTGTGTTGGGTTGGGATATCCTCACTTCATCTTTGACCTTCTTGGGTTGGGCCATTTATTTTTTCCTTCCATTTGATCTCTTCCGCGTCATCATGACCACCGATCCTATGGATCCAAAAGCTGCTAAACTCTGATTTGTGTCACCGATATCTTCAAGAGTTGTCCTTATGTAGTTACACTTACCCCTAATTCTCTGTATCATCCAAAATCATTTGCATCCCTTTGTCTCATATCAATTATGTGGGATACATGATGGCCCTCCTTCGACACAGTCGCTTCCTATCGACTTCAGCTCATTATCCAAGAGGTTGACCAAGAGACTCCCTTCCAGTACCTCAAAGCTTGCATGCCCTAATGGCAAGTTCTTCGCACTCGACGTCAAGTTCACATCATTGGATTTCGATCGGGTGATTTCATGGGTGTTCAACTATAGTTCCTTTATTCACATTCCATGAATTATGTTGCTAGTACCTTGAGGACCATTATCATTATTGGTGGTTTCTCTCGCGCTTATTAACAGTTTACATCATTGGTTGGTAATCAAGTGATTTTCTAGCATGTTTGACATCAACACATCTATTCACATGTTAGAATTTGTACTTTGATTGGGTCGTGTTGGAGCACAAGACCCTAGGCTCAGATTATAAAAGTCTAGGTTGCAAGGCGATATGACATGATCATGTTGATATAAATGTCTCTTTCAGATGGGTGGCTATGACCATACCATGAGTTCACGTATGTGATCCTTCTCATTATTGGATGGTTGCGACCATACCTTGGTTTCGATATGATCCTCTTTATTGGATGGTTGCACCCATACCTGGATCCATTTGCATGATATATCTCTGGATGGCTATGTCCATACGATGATTCATGTATCATTTGACATATTTTTCAGTTATGTATATGTATCTATACTTCATTGCATGTTTTTAGACGACAGACTATGGTTCCCCGTGCTGATTCATAGAGAATTTCATCCCTGACTCTATTTCGGCCTTCACGCTTTAGGGTGCATCTATTACACAACATTTTGTCATTGTCCCTGTACTCCCCATTCCATGATCTTGGAAGACCTATACAATGAAACCTACATGCTTCCCCTTCATGAATAAACTCCCATTGTGTCTCTCTTCATGAGCAAAACAATTCCCTTTTGCATCATTTCCCAAAAATATTCTGTTTTTCCCAGTTTACAAGACCGACGCTAATGACCTGTGTCCTCCTCACACCGATATGCATGGATTATAACTGTCCCTAGCACTGAATGGAGTGATTGAGCCTTGTTCCAGTTGCACTGATCCTCTTTTGGAAAGTTTTTTAAATAAGGACTCGAAGCTTCCATCTCTAGAAGCTTCATAATGGAAGTGTGGTAAATGGTTGGGCCAGATGGAGTTGAGGATGTCAGTTTGGGCTCTTTTCCCCTATTAGGATGGAACTACCTCAGGATACAAGACCTTCTCCCATGAGAAAAGGAACCATCTCTCATCCATTCATGCTATATAAACCTCCCTTTTTCCCAAGCACAAGCTAGTGTTAATGTTGGTGTGCTAGTGCTAATTAAGTTTGGAGTAATCAAGAAGTTATTCATAGTTGTAACTCTCTAGTTGTGTGTGAGGGAGAAGTGTGAATTTGGTTTAGTGTGAAGACTAAATGGAAGAGCCTCAAAACTATCATTGTTGAGGCCACCATGGAATGCTAACAGAAGTGTGTGGGAACCTGGTTTTGTCAAAGGAGAACAACAATGTCAAGACAACAATTTTAATCTCTTCTTGATTTAATATAGATGCAACTATCAATTGATTTCCTACATAATGTGTCATCTCACATGTTTTTGGCTTAATGCTTCTTGACTTGTTAAGTAGGTTGAATTACAATTTGTCTATTATCACGATTGTTGTTTGTTGTTGTTTACTTGTTTCATGTGTTCGAAGAAGGAAACGGGAGATAACTGGAGCAAGCAAGCAAGGTCATCACCAAATGGGATACGTGTACTAAGAGGTAGGCCCTCTTAATTGGTTTTAACCTAAGGAAATCTTCCAGATAATGTCTTGTTTGTGGCTAGACCCGCTATCAGGCTAGAGGAATTGTTTGTGTCCGCACTTAGAATTTTACTTTACCACAACCGTGAACTGCAATATACACCTTAGCCAATAAATTGACCAAGGACTTAACGCAAGTGCAGGAAATATCCCCAAATGCTGTGTTCAGTGTATCACGTTTACAGTGTGGCAGACTCAACTTCCTACGGATAAAGGATTGCAACCTAGGGGTATCTCCCTTTATATACGAGACGGTACAGGGAGAACAAGTCTTTGCTAGTGTTTTCTAATGCTAAAGTGAACGACAACTGCTAAGTTTTAAAGATGCCAGAACACGTCTCTAACCTAGACCACTAAATATGATCGTTAATTTTTCAAATTCTCCTTAGGTTAATTGATATATTTTAAAGTTGATCTTGTAATTATGTCTCAACTTCAAGGCTTTAATGATGTTACCTCTTCCTAAAATGCAAACGAGATGATGAAATGAAATCCTTCAATTTGATGAAATCTATCTATGTAGGGAAGAACATCACTCAAATATTGCATCAAACCAAATGCAAAAATTAATCCATGACACTCTTCAAATGCTAAATGCAAAATACAAAATCTAATCTTTCATATGGTAGGAAAATATAATGCTGAAACAAATCTTAAGGAAAAATTCCTTAGGATATAATGATGATTTTTCCTTCTTTTTTTTAAATGCAACTAATGTAATTTAGTGCAAAGGAAAAGAGAAATGCATGAAAACCAAGAAGTATGAAAATTTATCGTCAATGATTTGAATGCAACACAAGATGCTTCGAAAAATAGGAAAGGAATAACACTTTCACTTTCAGTTTGAAAAATAAAAAATTTCAAAGAAAACACTTTCCTTCGATTCCAATGAGACAATCTATTTGTAATCTATCATTCGTCAAATGAATCTTAAGTAACTTTCACTATATCCACTAACGTATAAAACTTAAGGCAAAAGAACCAAAAAGTGATATGCAAAATATGTCTGAACACACAAAGACGCTTTAACATAGGCAATTGATCTCTGACTTCTGAATGGAAGGTCAACGAATGGATGAAAGTTGACCTAGAAGACCTAGAACCCTAAAAGGCTAATCAAACTTCAAGGACACTCAAGCCAAGTTAAAAGACAATTGCAATCAGACAATGAGAGAGTCAATGAAGAACACACTGGTAAATCACATGGAGAAGACAACTAGAACTGAAAATCAGAGAGAAAACCCTAATGTTTTTTAATTTTGTGCAATCATTGCACCTGTTAGGAATAAAGTAGCAATCATCGCTACTGTAACTAAAAAACCCACGATATCATCGCGACTATCAGGCTCATATATGCGATGGTCGAGGAAAACAAAAAAGAAATCTAAAATTTTCAAAAACAGCTCAAGTTCACAATCTTCAGGCATCAACCAGACAATGGCACTAACTATAAACAAGCAATGAAGTCCAAAAATCAATGGTTGATCAAACTCATCAAAAGACAAGATGAAGGAAAGGAAAGAAAGGGTCATAGGCTCCCAGTAGAGTTTCCATTTTGTTCACAAGATTAATCCTCTTTGCGGACAAAGATGATTCCTCTAGCCCAATGAGCAGGTCTAGCAACTAAAGGGATAATGAACTAGACATCTTCCTAGATTATAATTGAAAAGTAGAACAAGAGAGAAGGCCTACCTTGCTCTGATGCAAATCCGATTTCCTTTGTTGAGATTCTCAAACTGCTTGTGTCACAGACTTGTCCTTGCTTCTTCCAGTGCTTACATACCTGCACAAGTGACCAAGAGACAAAAAAACATACCAAACCAATAGCAAATCCAATAATAACCTATTTAGTTGATCAAGGAATGCCAAACCAATACATACATGAACATATATATTTTGGGAAGATGAACTAGAAGTTGTATTATTATTTAAAGAATAAATGGGAAGCTTACAACCATAGCCTTGATATTGAAAGGATCTCCTTGAGTGGTAATCCAAGTCCAAGCCAAGAAACTCTCCAACATTCTTTCTCCAAGTCTAATGAATAGCCTCTAAGCACAAGCTCAACATAGGGGTGCAAATGGACATAGATCAACCATTTGTGAATGGTAGAGGGGGAACTTATAGGCTGGGAGAGGGAGTTAGGCCTCCTCCAAAGATAGGATTAGGCCCACATCTCAAGGAGGTAGCTCATAGAGATGAGACCAAGAGGTCAAATCAGGAGGATTCAACCTCATCTATGTGAAACCACCTCTAGCTCGCCACTTTGGAAGCTTTTAGATCATCAAGCTTCTCATTCTCTTTGGGAAAACTTCCTTTTTGAGACCATCGCAAGTATGAGAGGGAACAAAGTGATGCCATTGCTGGCTTAACAAGGTGTAGTAGCCGATCATCGTGGTTTTTAGCTTCATAAGGCGATGACTCGCATTTTAGGGTTTCATGAGCCATTTCTTAAGGGAAATCTCCGGATATTTTCCAAGCAAAGTTAAATGAGGGATCTGAGTTTTACACATCGATGAGTATACTGTATAATGATAATGTTTCAGGCACTTCAGGGTATGTCACAGGGAAGTGCAGGAGGCATGACAAAATGCTATGTAACAATAACGAAGTATGGTGAAGTGCCCAGTGAAGGGTTAGGTATGATTTGATCAACCTAGAGAGTGTTAATTAAGGTGTTATGCCAATTTCTCTGTTGGTTCAACATTGTTTTATTTATGATGTGATTCAAATTTTTGTTATTAGATTTAGCTAATACATTAACTTGAGGATAATAATTAGCGGAATGTTTAAGCACTATTCAATTTTCGAAGGAAAACTCATATAATCTCAAAGATTAAAAATATGTAGTGTTATAAAAAACAAGTGAAGTGAAACATTGAGCCTGTTGATAATGTTTTGTTTGAGGATGTGTATCATTGCTTGGTCATTCACTTGTTTCAACGAAATGGCTTCAAACCATCTTGTAATATAGTATGTTGCAGTGAGGATGTCTTTGTGCTGCTTCAATCAGTGACGATTAATCCCTCCAATAATGTCAATTCCCCATTGTTGAAATGGTTATTCTACTGCAATTATCTACAATGTAGAAACTAATCTTATTATCTCCTAGCACACTTATGACAAAATGGAAATTTGCGTGCGTCTGCATGAGCATATTGAAATAATGGGTGCCAAAAATATCCTACTCAGATGATTTGGTGTGTTATTGTTTTTTTTTTTAAATGTGTCCCTTAGTTGTCCCATCATGAAGCTCTTCTAACACCTTCTCATAATCTGAATATTCTAGACACCGTAGCAAAACTTTGTTATGATGTTTCTAAAAAAACACTCCATGGACAAATTGGTAAGAGGAAAAATTTAGTCTAATGGCCCTATTTTGTTTTTCTATTAGGTGTGACAACAAAGTCCCATGCCCTAAGTATTTCCTTATTTTTGAGTATGGTGATGATGGCATATCAAGTGCATGTACATAATCATTGTTATGCATATCCATCTCTTGTTCCCAACCCAACATCTCTTCTTCTCGCAGATGAACAACTTCAGTAGCAATATTACATAAACCATGACCTTTAATTGTGTGAGCAAGCTTGAACTTAAGGTCATACTCCTGTAGGGAGGTCAGCCAATTTTCTCTTCATTCCCATAATTCATTCAGTACAAATATGGATTTGACTACAGGATGGGGAGTTATTACCTTAACTTGACTTTTTAGGATGTACGACCTGGAGTGTTTGATTTAATTTTAAACTACATAGGCCTACTTATATGTGTTTAGATAATTTAGTTCGGACCCTGGCATTCTGGTGCTCATAAATGAAATGGGCCATTTGTTCTCTTGGTCATCTTTCTTGGTGACAACAGGCACCAACGAGAGTTGAAGTGAACGTATAGAGCATGAACTCCTTATCAAAATTTAGACTAAAAAGGGAGGGAGCCTTGATTATAGCGTCATTTATCTTGGAAAAGGCTTATATTTATTTCATATTCCATTTGAAAACAATATGTTTTTTTATCATGTCTTGTAAAGTCTTTACGATTTGGGAAAAATATGAGACGAATTTTCACATGAAATTGATTTTTCCCAAGAAGAAATGCATAGTATTCTCTCTGTTAGGAAATGGGATTTGTGTGATTTATTTTATGCACTTTGGATCCACATTTATATTGCTTTCATCTATGATGTGTCCTAATATGTTACCTTCAGACACAACAAAAATTCTCTTTTTTGGATTGAGAGATATTCCATATTTTCTACAATGCTCAAACTTTTGTCTCAGACAACGTAGGTAGTTTGATCATATTTTAGAAAAAAAATGTGACGTCATCGAGATAAAAAACCATACTTTGACCTACAATTCCTCTAAAATAAATGTCCATATCTCTTTGAAAATTGGCCCCAACATTGATGAGGTCAAAGGGAATTCACCTGAATGCAAAGGTGCCCCACTTTTCCTTGAATGTTGTTTTGAATTTGTATGGCTCAACCACTAGGACTTGGTTGTAGCCAAAGAATCCATCGAGTAATGAAAACATCTCAAAACTGGAGCTAGTTTTCAATATATTCTCCATTGAGGGGACATGATCATTATCCTTATTCGACGCACAATTTAGATTTCAAAATTCCACACACAAGTGAATTTCGCTGGACTTATTCCTCATGGGAACTAGGTTAGTGATCCAAGTTGAGTGTTTAACTTTAAAAATAATCCTTGCATCCAAAAAATTCTTTAATTATTTATATATCAAGGGTTCCATAGTTGGATGTACCTTTTCTAGTTTTTGCTGAAATGGTTTGGCTCCTTCCTTGATAGGAATGACATGTTAGAGAATTTCCATGTCATACGTTTTAAGGTCATCATACGTCCTTGTAAAAACATCTTGATACTACTTTAATAGTTGAATAAATAATCTTTGTTCTTCTAGGGTAAAACATATATTGAGGTTCACAATTTTTTGATTTGTCTATGTTCCCAAGTTAATTTGCTCGTGCAATAATGTTGAAATTTGGATCTTTGTGTTGGATGGTCCTCTAAATTGAATTTCTATATCAAATACATTCTCCAAAGATATAACACCTTTGGGCATAGGATTCCGCTCACACATGTTGTCTCTTTCTTCTAGAGATTTATCATGTTCATCTTCATCTATAACGACATCCTTGAAAATTTCCACATTAGTGAGAAAGTCAACAATATCTTGTTGGTAGATTTTAAGATGAGGCAAAATATAATTAATTGTGTTTCAAAATCACCAATAACATTTAACCATTATACTTTCAAGTTTATAGCTTTCCTCAAACCAAAAATCAATGCTTTGTATTAAACAATGTTGTTTGTACATTGGAATTCCAAGGAACATGATATTAGGATCTTATTCTTCTTTGGGTCCGTGAGGATGCAACTTGCACCAGTTCCTTCCTCATGTTTTTGATCCATCAAAGTAGAGAGTCCAAACATTAGTATTTACATAATTATTGACTAAGATAAGATTATTTACATCTATAATACAAGTTTCATTTTTTCTAGTCATATTACAAGGAAGGGGTTTTGATTGTGTATGTAGTGAAACTTGGGATGGTTATTCTTGATACTAATATAATATTCTAGGAATAAATTCCCTAAAATCTCTTGAATAAAAATAATTGGCTCATTTCCCCCATGCATAATTTTGGTTTATGTGATTAGCTTTTAATTTTCCTGTTTCATATGCTAGTTTTTACAGTTATGTAGAACTTGGACATGAGATTGAGACTTATCTAGCCAGGCTAGAAAGACTAAAACAATTCTACTTTTAGATGGATTATAACGCTGACTAGTGGCCAACATGCTTGGTTTCCCCTTGACGCAAGTTGAGGCCACCCAATTAATCTGTGTGGTGTAAGTTTTCCTATTATATATAGAAAATGGAATGGACATGTCAAGCTTAACAAAAAACCAATGATTGGCTCGTTATGACCGTCCAACTTAGTGACCATTTGTTTCATATGTGGCTAACTGCTAACCCTTATCTGATTGTTCTTACCCTTGTAGGTAATCCATAAATGAGAGAAATTTGAAGTGAAATAGCATTGAAACTTGCTCAACCAATCTCTACTCAAAATAAGTCCATAAGTCTCAGAGATGTCCATAAATACAATATCAATTAATTGGTGCAGTCATGAATCAGAGGATAAAATAATCAATACATCTCTAAGTTCATTGATTACCTACAATTGGAATCTATCTAGTTGAATGATCTTCGCATTAGTCTACTTTGGATTAGAATTAATCTTCTTGTAAACAGATAAAGGCGTTACATTCATTAATGCACCATAATCTACTAAGAAGTTATGAACATTAGTTGAAAATATCAAAAGTAAGCAAAAATGGGGGGACTTATGATCATGAATTAACACCCACATTTGTTGCATTTGCAATAGCTTCAATATTTTTGGTAGCTTGGGGTTGAGAAACATGCAACATATAAGAAGTATAACCAACTTTACTTGTTGAAGTTGTTGATGAGAAAGTCTTAATAATCAACTCCCTTTGCTCGAGTAATTGAGCTAGGTTAAAGAGTGTTATGATTGCTCACTATTTATTTATATATTCTACTATTTTGTCTTCCATATTACCCTACACAATCTTTTCTTTTGTTTAATAGGTTGAAGATGCTGACTGAGAGGGATTATTGTGTTCCTCAACTATCTTGGAATTTCCTTTTATAGTTCCCAATACGCCTTTTGGATTTTGACCACTAGTAGGATGAGGGGTTGGATTTTTATCAGTAGCCTTCAAAGGGAGTATCCTTCTCAAAAATATATTTTTCTTCTCCTCAAGAGTAGGCTCAGTCATGGGTCCTTTTATCCTCAAATTATAAGACTTAGGAGGGTTGGTGGGTTGAGATTCACCAAATTACACTTTATCAATTGACTAAGTCTAACCTCCTCTAACCACTTCCATCATAAACATGGGGGACCTAGTATTGGTATCATATTTTGTTGGGGTAGCCTCTTCTCCTTCATTGGATTGCTCTGGTTGGTCCTTGGTGTCCTAATCATCAAGCAACTTATTGATTACTAGGGTCATATAATTTACCCATTGTGGGCATGTATTTTCATAATGGCCTGCTTGATGAAAAGCGCAATAGTTTTCCATTCCCATCTCCTCTATGTTCAAACTTATATTCGAGCTCTAAGTAGATTTGGTTGGGGGATTGTTTTTGTGCTTGAAAAATGACTTGAAGAGTTTATTGCTTGAGTAACTTTCATTTGTACTCCTCTTCAAATCTGATACTTCATTTGTCAACTTCTTAAGTGATTTAACAACACTCGCAAGATCAAGAGTTTATTTTTCAAAGGAATTAATTGTTGATGCTTGGGGCTTCTTACTATTGGCCTTTGAATTGTATTTTGTATTGTGTACTACAATGGCCACTCGATCTTTCTCAATCACTAAAAATTCATCGAAATGTTTTGCTAATGTATATTTCTAAGCCCTTTTTACAAACATAGAAATGCTTTTTTTCCCATAGGAAAATCTGGGCATATCAACCCCGAAGGGAATATTTTAGAGCCCGTCGGCTAGACTAGCAGCGCCTAACCCCAATGGATTTGAGGAGAATTGACCCTGTGACCTCCCAATTGACAAGGTACTTAACAATGGGGACTTAACCAGTTGAGCTAACCCTCGCGGCTACAAACATAGAAATGTTAAATGGTAGGGTTACGGTATAATGATAAGACATTATTGAATCATGAAGCAGTACATTAATAGGAAGATTTTTCAAAATAGTAGTAAAACATTGATTGAAGTCTTTTACCCTTTCCTTGTTTCCCATCTTCAAGACATTTAGCTCTTTTAGCAACATTACTGGCATTTTCTCCTCAACGAACTTCTCCAAGAAAACCTTCTTAAAATCTTCCCAATTGGTAATTGATCTTTCTAGAAGACTATGATACTAGGTTGTGGCTTTGTTTCTAAGTTTATAAGGGAAAATCCTACAAGCCACATCCTCATACTGAATGTCCAACAATCTCAATGACAAGTCAAAGTTGTTAATATGATATTATGCAGTAGTAGGTTTATATGTATCAAACTTTATAAGAAACTTATTTGGATGCTGAGGGCATCTGCAAGGTTTAGTGCCCCCCTGGGTCGTCCATTCTAGTTGTTGGTCGCCATGCATATAGTTATACATATTTTCATCGCCACTATCAGAGTTTGAACTTTCATTCGTGTTTTTAAGATTCTTACGGTTTAGCAGTGCCTCCAAGTTCTCATTGTTCATTAGTGCTTCCAATTTTTCACCGTTTACTAATGCTTTCAAATTTTCACCTTCCAAAATTTCTAAAGTTGAAGGTACCTCATTTCCTTTGTGAAATTTATTTCTACAGATTCTTCCAAATCATCTAAAGAAGCGTTAACCAATTCTTGCACCATACCAACTAACAATCCTCGACAGGTTGTTTGAGCTCTACTTGAATGCGGATGGGCCAAGATAGGTGTGACTAGAAGGATTCAAAACTTTCTAGCGTATTCAAGGGTAAAAGGTCTTAGAAATATTATCTGATCATGAATTACTTCATAGACCCACTTGGGGCTATGTGGAGTCGATTCTTCAATTTCAAGACGTTCCCACACAGGAAGGTTTATTTGGGGGGAACCTTGTTGATCACTAGCTTGCTCAGATGGTTCCAGAAGAGAATATGGGAATCTTCCATCCATGAAATGGCAGCCCTCTTTCTAGTACAAAATATGTTGATGGGACAAAATGTTCCACTAACGGTAAGGGGAAATCTCCAATGTAAAGTCCTAATTATACTTGACACCATTTGGTATAAGAGTCCCATCTGGTATGTGGGCTCGACCTCCACCATGTTGTTTTGAAGTTTGTTTTATATAGAATGAGTAATGTGTGATAAAACCAATATAACTTCTAACAAACACAACTTAGAATAACTCTATGAAATACAATGTAAGTAAGATACAAAAGACATGATCACAACCGGAGGAAATAACATGAATCTTCAAAGGAAGGATGTAAGCGTACTTCAATTAAGATACATGAATAAAGGAAATAATTTGTTTATCGACTGTGAATTTCTTCTCAATAAACAATGAAATTAAAAGCATAAATAACATGAATTCAAACAATATATGTGTTATCAAATATCAAAAGAGTTCATTAACCTTAACACATGGAAATACAGACACATAACATTGAATCCCCATAAGATAACTCCCATAATGCCCAACAATACATGCAAGAAATCACTGGCTTGGCTTAATGAGATTCTTAACATTATGTTGAAGTTTCTAAAGTGTCATTATATGAGGTATCCATGAAATCCAGTAGTGGAAGTAATTGCTTTCTCAAAAGGATGTACAAGCTTTCATAAACAAGATGCTCAAAATGGAACCCAAAAATAAAAGTCCCTTCCAATGAGACATGGGGGTATATGCATACAAAATGCACACAAAATGAGGTGATTGTTCGCCTTCTATATGACTTTTCATTTCTAAATGACTTTTATTCCTAAATTATATTATAAATTTAACTTCAATAATGATTTTATTTACAAATTACAAGTAATTTCAAAAGACAAGGTTCCTTCACATAATTAAACCCATGATAGCTATATCAAGGGCCTCAATGTGCAAATATTGTGTTAAGTACGTGTACCAAGCCTTGTATTCGGAAGCGATGAATTTGACCATCTTTGTTAAATCTCTCTCAAATATCATCTAACATTCTGTAGCATCCAACAATAGAATCGTCATGTATAGTTGTATCTGATATGTAAGCACAAAGAGTTTAGTGTGAAATTTTTTTGGTCCTACAATATGTTGTGTAATTTATTCATTTGTAGGTTCCAAGTTGTCTTGAGCAACCACTTTCTTAATTGCATCTAATCTCTCTTAGACCTCCTGCCAAATTTCCCATTCAGGTCTTATTACTCTTATTGCACAAATAAAGCATATTTTTTGTTCCTCAATGAGGGACCCAAATTCATTGTGCCATGTTTGATACACATTTAATGTTTTATTAATATCTTTGGCCAAATTTTCATGTGGTTAAACTGACATTATGAATATTGCTTTGTCCATGTTAGTGCTCATTCTATCTTTCCTTGGAAGTCCTGCTCATACATTCATATATTCTTCACTCCATTCAAAGATGTAATCTGTGGTTAAGAAGGACTACTTTATCAATGATCCTCTTCCTTTTAGACCACCTTGTAATTTTGATAGTGTAGATATTGTCTTATGAAGGATGATCATTCCTTCATAAACATGCTTGATAACTTCCTTTACTACTTTGACTTCCTCTAAGATTGTTGCCTTAAAATCTTCTTTATGGGAACTCGTGTTTGACAAAGCGAAGTTCTCAACACACAACCTATAATTTTCCTATTGGGCCCTTAACAAATTCTCTTTTCACTCCCTTCATAAACCAAACATTCTACATTATGTGTAGTTGCAATAGAGATAGAAAATCCTGCATAAGCTATCAAAATTGGATTAGTTGTATTGTCGACCACTATGACCCTCTCAATGGTAATTGATATGGGATTATTTATATCTCTTACTAAGTGCTTTCACCTCTCTTGATATATATTGTTATTGAATTGATTGAATCTATATCTAATACTCAATCTTCTTATTCTAAGGTACTTCCCATTTCATTAGTTGGAAGGTGTCCTCCAGTAATAGGTGTGGGAGGGTAGAAATCCATAAAGGGTGTAATTTATTTTATCTGCAAGTTATTTGACCTGGTTTCTTCTTCTTCTTTGTCAGCTAGTTCTTTGGAAATGAGCTCCTCCTCTAGTTTCTTGGCCAAATCTTCTCTCTTTTTAACTTCTTCTTCTTCTTATTTTCTTTTCCTTTCCACATTTTGTTTCTTCCTCTTCTTTTTTATTCATGGATTCTTCATGTTACCTTTTCCTTTAGACTTTTTCCTTTTCTTTTGTAGTGTCGCTTGCTTTTGTCTCTCTTCCTCTTCTTTCTTCTTCATCTCCTCTTCCTTTTGATTTTTACTTGCTTCTTCTTTGACTCGCTTCTTTCTAATTTCCTTCTTGACTTGATTTTTCTTAGCCTCCTCTTCAACTTATTTCTTGGCTTCCCGTTCAATCCTTTGTTTATTAAATATTTCCCTCTTGGCCTCCTCCACTTGTTTCTTTTTAGTGTACCTCTCCTTTCCTCCAAATTCATTCTCTCTTGTGACTCTTTATTTGAGTGTTCAGGGCTGTCTAAAGGTTGAGAGGTACCGATCCCTTAATATGCTTCCAAGGCTTTGGTTGTGTTGAAGAATTTATTTACATTCTCCTCATATTCATCAACAAGTGAAGTATATGCCCAACTATAATTGATTGCTTTACAATGCTTGGTGGCAATACCTTTCGGATCATAACTATGATAACTCAACTCACCAAATTTGAGGTATTCTAAATATTTGTATTTTTCTTCTGCATCCTTGAAATGTTTAATATAGTAGACCTCAAGATAGAAAGGAAACTTAGGCCATGGGTCTTTCTTGTATTTCACCAATGAGCTTGTCAATATTGTAGTAAGTTGATACGCTACTTGTTGTAGCACTACTTTGTCAGTGAAAAACAAAGGTAATTAATGAGGGGTCTTGTAACCACCAAAAATCCTAATGTATGTAGCATCTCTATGAGTAAACCAACCTATAATATCCTA
The DNA here is from genome assembly GCA_000404065.3 of Pinus taeda. Classification (NCBI taxonomy): domain Eukaryota; kingdom Viridiplantae; phylum Streptophyta; class Pinopsida; order Pinales; family Pinaceae; genus Pinus; species Pinus taeda. The sequence continues at coordinate 182,635 of APFE030583007.1, read as the reverse complement.
CAAGGATTCCTTGACCCTATCTCACATACAGGGAGGTTCCATGCAAAAAAATAATTGATATATTGTTGAGATGAAGTGTTTAGTGATTTGGCCATGCATCCCTATATATCTAGTGTCCCATAAATTTTTATAATACATGTACAAGTGGAATGTCCTGATCGAACCTCCATCTCCATCCCATCCCCCAGAACTCACACCTGGCACATAAGGCATCTAGTAACTACGATGCCAAGTAAAATGTTGATTGCTCTTTTCCCTTTTAATATTTGTTTAAATAGATGATGGTAACATATATTCCCAATTGAAAATGGTTTCGTCCATGGCACATGCTTAGATTATGGGACCCAAATTTCTCAAAATGCTCTACATCTAGTTTTGCATGCATTCTGCAACACATGGCTGCTAGAATTTGGTATGCCTTTTTGAGTGATTTGGTCTTGTAAATTCCATCAACATTTTGCTTGAACTTACTTGGATCCTTCCACCAAGATTTCAAGATATCCTTTGTTGGTTTGGTGAAGCTAGAAAATTAGTTTGCATTAAGGATTGTGTTATGCTTGAGCAACTTATAATATTTAGTTATATCAGACATTATGTAAGATCTAATTGGTTAAGCAGGATCATTTTTTACTATTGCGTATTTTTCATATATATGTTGGATGATCCATTCAATTGTTTCCACACATGGAAAAAATTATGGATGTGTTGTGACCTTGTGGAACCATGACTTCTTCACATTGATGTATACTTGATGGTCTTCTTCGTCCTATGACACTTCCTTTCTAGAAAACAATTGACATATTTATGTGTAGGTTATCTTCACCATATTATTTATATAGCATGAAATGTTCTTATATACAGGAACTCTATCATAGGGACTTTACACCACTCCCTCGGTATTGATTTCTAGTATATCCTTTCTGGGCCTCTTTCTATTTGTTGGAGCCATTTCACTTGTAGATGATACAATGCTGAAACAATTGAGATCAATAGTACCTGGCATTTAAAATATGTTCATGGAAACAACAAATTTTATGTAAACCACAATACACACTATTTTTTTAAGCTAAGCCACAAGTTGAGTGATTAATTTCGGTTGGCTCTAACACCAAATCAAGAAAGAAAAATAGTGATGGGGCTTGGTCATATATTGCAATGATAGTAGGAAGATGAGTTTTTACTATGGAATGTAATAGTGATCTTTGACAAGCGATAGATTGTGATTTTCTTATTCACAAATGACAAGGGTAGAGAGGAGGTGAGGTTCGATTGAGACTTGCGAAAGCAATCTGCGATAGTGTAACTAGTGCACTTGACGATTGCAAATGCATGAGGTCGTAGGGAAATTAGCTAAATGAAGAGTGCGGGTTCTACTGTGGATGAGTTCAAGTTCTAAGTTTGAGACCTGAGGAATTTGCGGGGAATGGAAAGGCTCGTTATCCCAAAAGATTTGCAGGGCGAGTTGTGGGAATCATTGTCGTTGTGGGAAAGTGAGGTAATTGGTGGTACTAAGTGAAGGGGTCATTGATAGCTTTATATATTTAGAGGCCTAATGGAGGCCAAGTGTTGGGAAGGTGGAATGAAAGGTTAACCAAAACAACAAGGAATACAAATAACAAAATTGCAATCATAGATTGAAAGAGAATAATGTGATACTAAGTTGGGTCCCAGCGCCAGTAGCAACCATAGTTTCTAGAGGTAGGAGAGCTCCTTGTGTTGTGAACTCGCGGGCTTAAACAAAAATAAAATGTGAAAATGAACTAGGAATGACCCCTTTATATACACTTGACCACACATGTGAGGGAATTGACACCATAAATGTGCAATTGCAAGAAAATATATGGGATGGAGTGAGGTGGTGCAATGGAGTCTTGTTATCACAGATTGATTTTGTAGCCACATCATCACAAATTAGTTTTGTGGTGTTGCAAGTTTGTTTGTGGGAGGAATAAATCCATCATATATTCCATTGTTAGGAGGAAAGTGGATTTAAATTGGGATATGTGAAATGAGGTTTTCCAATTTTTAAGCTTATCTCATATCTACAATGTGAGTTGGTGATGCGCTTAACTGCAAAATTTTGCGGTGAGGATCTTTTGAGTAGAATTTATAAGAGCAAGAAGACCTAGGAAATTATTAAATATGGCTAGGCCTAGGACACTCATTATCATGCATATTCTAAGGACTTCAAAATGGGGGGCTCCAAATTGTAGAGTGTTGAAAAGTTATGGGGCTATTATTTCCACTAAAATAGGCTCTCAACCCTTTATTATTGCAACTCCCAATTCCCCATTTCCGTAACTCCCACCTTTTTAATGTTGTAACTCTCACATGTCTCTCATTGATGTTGCAAATAACACCACATAGTCATCGTTGAACCTCACTTGAAATTGTTGCTATAACCCATAGGAAGAGTGTTGTAACTCCACAATAGTTGTAGCAAAACAACAATGAAATGAAAAATTGTCATCTATGGACCCGTCAAGCAAACAACATCCAATATCCTTATGTGGGGAAATGAAAAAGGTGAAGAGACACTTACAAAGGGATGAATGACTCAACCAACATTTTTCATGTAGTTGATTAAGTCAACATGTTCCCAATTCTTACTATTTATTGGAAAGTTATGTAACATGATGGAATAACCTGATTCTCACGGTTGTCCATCAATTTATCCCTGATTAAATTAGATAGAATGCATTATGTATAAATCATATGTTGTCTTCGATCTTGGGGGTTAGCAATTAAGTCAATTGATTAATCAAAATAGAGTTATTTATTGTAATTCCATGTTCCTGCAATTTCATGTTCCTTTCTATTCATATTCAATCAATGGTGTATCGAGTATCTAGTGCTTTAATGCTTTTGTAAACCAATGCCTCATCTAAGTTGGTACGACCCCTTCCTTAGCCATGTATTATATGTACTTTATAGAGTAGTTGTATTATTTCACACCCACACCCACACACACACACATATATATATATATTTCCGAGAATTCCTTTAACCAATAATTAGTTGTGACTATGATATTTCCTCTGTTGCAACTATTAAGATTGATTATTGTAACTCTGATATTTTCAATGTTGTAACTCTGGAATTCAATTGTTGTAACTCTGAATTTTGATTGTTGTAACTCTAACATTTCATGTGCTACAACTATGATAAATTAAACGTTGTAATTTTATAATGTAGGATCATTGTTGCAACTTTGATAATTTATATTGTTGCAACTTTGTAGCTTGGATTTATTAATATAGTTTTCTCATTAATGTTAACATTTATTATGGGCTAATCATTGGGTTTACATAGTATGTTTGTTGTTGCAACTTCACACTGACACCATAATACTATATTTCTTTCGGAATTTCAATTACTTTGTTTTTGATTGGGTTTTCTTCATAACATTTGAATTGTAATCTTATTTCCTTTATGAGAAAGTGTGGTTTTATGGTTTGGTAATTATTGCATCATATTGCATGTGCAACTGCATTTTGGTTACAATAACCAAGATCATATTAACAAATAGAACAAGTCACTTTATATGCCTATGTGATTTAATTTCTTGCAAGTATGGATTGGATTGCAAGTAGATTTCCTTCGGTGAATTGTGAAGCATCCCAATATCTTGATCGATGACACTCATTTTGGTTAGTACAAATTCATATTGTACTAACATGAATGGTGCATTATAGTTCGAAAGTTCCATATGAATCTCAAATTGACAATTAAATTAACATACTTTTGGTTGTCTTTTTGCACAATTAGAAAGGTAATTGAAAGGCCTGTCAATAGGGCACATATATACAAGTTGAACTCAAGGAACCTAAGAATTCAATCTATGTATACACCTCCTCTTATGAGGGATTGCAAAGTCACCCTTAATTTGGTTTTTTTTTAAAATGTATAAGGAGGAAATATATCCCTCCTTACCACATAACCCAACATAGGAACTAGACAAATATTTTGATGTATATCCTAACATTTCAAGGTCTCTCTTCAAGAATTGATCTAGTAGGGTTGTTGTTTACCATGTGAAAACATGATAAAGTGAATCAATGTGATGTAACCAATAAAGTGGATTGCAATTTACATTGGATTAAATGTATTAGAACCAACAATGGTTTCCATTGAAAACCTAAGAATCTACTCCCTTAATGGCTTAAAATACATTGATTTTAATTTAATTAACCATACAGGAAATAATCCACACATCATGCATAGAGTATAATTCTCATATACAAATGGAAGCATAAATTTTCAAATTCTATTAGTCGAAATTTCAATGTATACATTTTAGTAATCCTCGATTCTCCTTAGATTGATTACATAGTGATTGTCTTAACTTTTGCCCTAGCCATCCTCATCTTATGAAGTCTCCTTTATCCATCCCCCCTTTACAATGAAAAACAAACACTTTTATCTACAATACAAAAGTCACATCCTCTGGGAAACTGTTTCCAAAAAAATAAAACTAACTCAAGTGACACAATTTTCTAGCTCACTATTCTAACTACATGCATAAAATAAAAGAAGATTGTTAATTAAAACTTTGAAAAAATCTTGAAAAAACAAAAATCTAAAAAAAAAACTGAAAGCCTAATTTGTGGCATCATATGAAGGAATTATGTCCTTGTAAAAGTCCCAATATGCTAAATACATGCATTATTCTCCTTTGGTTGAAAATAACGTAGCTCTTGTATGCTTTTATCCTCAAACTCCTACCACTTTACTTGATTCAACTTCATCAAACTCCATTTTGTATTCCATGTATTTTTAGCCAGTGTCAATCCTTCCCATTGTGCCATATATCTATTGTATTTTTCTTTCTGGGTATGAATGCTCTTCTTATTTAAAATTTGTGCAATATTTTCCCTCTTTATGCTTGGAATTGTTAGTTCCCAATCCATCTCCTTGTTATAATCACCTAGATATTCATTGAATACTAGTTGCCTTTGACCAACACTTACTATAGTTTTCATGTACTTCAATGTAAGCTAACATATATTAATTCTATGCTTCTCAAATGCCATGCTCTTTTTGGCATATGCATCATGGATAGGGGACATGTAACCCCCAAGGACTGCATATCCATATAAAATAAATTGATCCCAACCAGTTCAAACATGCACACGTGCATATAAGTTAGTGGATTGAAACTACTTGGTAATAAAAGAACCACTTGCATTCTTTTTTGTTCAAAAGGATTTGTTATGCATTTTGTATTCAGTTGATGGGAAAGTTTTTCCATGGCATAAGAACATCAATAGAAGATGAAGTTGTTCCGACAGTCCTGAAACAATCAAAATTGTCATATGTTGATGGATAACAAGTGGGAGTATCATTCAAATTACTAGTCTTCCTACTCTTATTTCCATTGGTGTCACCCAATAACTCAACCATGGATTCAAACATATGCATATGAAAGCTTGCAGGTAATTATTTTTCCTTTATTTTCTCCCTCTTCAATGCTTCATCCAACTCCAAAAGCTTGGCTACCCTGCTTACCTGTTCCAATTAGCTATCTTCTCGAAAGTAATGAAAAAGTTGGACCATTTTCAATCAATTTATTTTGGCTGGTGATTAAATCCAACTATGTGTAACAATTTTCTAACTTCTATCCACCTATCACTACCAGGTTTGAAGATGTGCCTTCCTTTGTTTCTAGTGGACATGATATTCAAATGAATTTTCGTATAAGCATTGATGAGTGCATCCATTTCGATATCCTACCACATCTCTACCCACTTCTTCTTTACCCTTTCTTCAAATTTCTCTATATATTATGATTGGATGCTACTTATGCTTCTCCTCTCTACACCACTAATACATAGTGGAATCCTATTATCTTCGTTTCCTTAACTAGTTTTCTTTTAGATAACATATTCTCAACCTTCCCTTCATCCTTAAGGGGCAGTAAGATGACTTTAGATCCATCCTTCCAAAATATATATGTATTTTTCTCACCATCATGCATGCCTTTTCTATCACATTTCCATGGCCTCCCCAACAACATATGGCATGAATCCATCGAGATGACATCACATCATATTTCATATTTGTAAGTCTTTCCTATAAAAAACTTGGTCGAACACCTTTTTTCAACAATGATTTCATTCCCCTCTTTAAACCATGAAATTCAGTAAGGATGGGGATGTTTATCATAGTGTATATTCAATTTATCTACCATCTCTCTAAAAACCATATTCTCACAACTACCACTATCATTAATAACTTGACATATCTTCCCCCCTGAAGTGCACCTAGTTCGAAAGATATTCATTTGAACCGAACAATATTCATTGTTGTTACTATGTATTTGATCCTTTTCTAGAAATCACCATTGCTCTCCTCATCATGAGATTCTCCCCCACATTTGGTGGAAATTGAGATTCAACTTCTTCTTCATTCTCAGCTTGGGCCAAGTTCAATCTAGGTTTCTCTCCTTGTTTCTACTCTTCCATATTATAATTTGGACATTCAAATTCTCTATGAAACTCTTCACCACACCTAAATCAAACAAAGCATCTTAGCTCGTTTCCCAATCCTATGCCACCACCGTAACCTCTACCCCTATGAAATCCTCTTCATGTTTATTGTTTTGGGTTATTTTTTCAAGTATATTCTAATTTTTTTGCTCCTTGGGGTGATTCTCCTCTAACATAGTTTGAACCACCTCAGTGGAGATTATATACCCTTCCTTTCTCATTTATTCCGTTGAAAGTATTGTTAGGTTTTTTTTCCCTCAACCTTTAAGGCTAACTAGTATGCCTCTTCCATGTTGCTAACCTTATGCATGCTCCACTAATCCTGGATAGAAAATTTTAGACAATTCACATACCTTGAAGCTATTTTTTCCATCAGTTTCTTGGTGATGTACACAAATGGAAAACTCATAAAAATCCTTCGTAAGATCTTCCACAGTGGATAGGTTTTGATTCAAGTATTGAAATCTATGAAAAGGAGTTTGTGGATAGCCTAGAGGAAAAAATTTCTCTTTCAACTTATTATCCATGTTATTCCAGGTCCTAATTCTGTCCTTTCCCTTTTTTGTTCTTTATTTCTACAAATGATCCCTACCAAATTATTGCATGACCCTTTAAATTGGTACATGCAAATTTTACCTTATTTTCCTTTGTCATGGGCTTCCATTCAAAAAAAAAAATCACATGATGCTTATCCAATCTATTAGATCCTATGGTTTATGACTACCTTCATACTTTGAAACTTTGATAAAGATCCCATCATTTTTCCTTCTAGAGCCCTAATAATTCTCACTTCAAAATTCATGCGTTCTAATTGTTCTTCTTCAAGTTCTGCACGTTGATATTTTTGGGTGTGGATCCTGATTATCTTCTTTATTCAGAGGTATCACTACATTGGACCCTAGTTCTTAATGGGGTGAAAACGTTGCTAGGGGGGTGACGATGATTTTTAGAGCCCCCCCTAGTGAGGCTTCAGGGGCAACGGCCCTAAATCTAAAAATACATGTAAAATTGCCTTCTAAAATATTGTAATTTCGTAGTCAATCTGAGCCGTTCATTAGGCGGATGATCTGATGGTAGAATTTATGTTTAATTTAGTCTTTTTTTCCCTAGAAGGAAACCCCTCACTATATATGAGGGAATTGTATTGCATCTATGAATATGTGTATTCTGATCGAGAAAGAGAGAGGAGATTGTGTGAGAGAGAAGAGGAAATTACAACGATCTGTTGTAGGTTGTATCTCTTCATTTTGCTGGATAATTTAAAATGAAGGACTGTCTATTTCTCTGTGGACATAGCCCAAATTAGGTGAACCACATATATTTGTGTCTCTCTCTTGTTTTATGCGTTTTCTGTTTTTATATTTCTGCAATATTTTATGTGTTCCATTGCTCTATAATATATATTTTTCTAACATATCTATATCTCCATGGTTTTTCTCTTCATTAGATGCATGTCATCTTGGTATCATTATTTGATATGCCAACATGGTTTTAAGATCTAATACTTTCCATTGGATATTTTTCATATCTATATTCATATGAGTAAGGCCTCCTCTTCCTCTTCCTCTCCCAACTATCTTCTTACTCTAATACTAGATGATGTAACCAACAAATTGGACTGCAATTTATATTGGATTGAATGTACTAGAACTAAAACAGATTGGAATCAAATTGCCCAATCATCTACTCCCTTAACGACTTAAAAGACTTTGATTTTAATTTATTTAACCACACACATGAAACAATCCATACATCAAGCATAGAGAAAAATTTTCATATACAAATGGAATAATAAATTTCCAAATTCTACTAATCAGAATTTTTGTGTATGCATTTCAATAATCCTCCTTTCTCCTTGGCATAATTACATAGTGATCACCTTCCCTTCTACCCTAGCCATCCTCGTCCTCTGACCTATCCTTTCTCCATCCCCCCTTTACAAAGAAAAATAAACATGTTGATCTACAATACAAAAATAACCCTTTTTGGTCAGTTGTTTTGAAAAAATATAAAGATAACTTGAGTGAAACTATTTGTTAGCTTACTATGTCAATTACATGCCTAAAATAAAAGATAACTGCTAATTACAATTTTGGAAAAATATCGAAAAAACTCTAAAAGTCCAATTTGAGGCCTCATATGAGGGGATTTTGGCTATGAAAAAGTGCCAACGTGCTAATTACATGTATCACATTAATCATGTGAAATTCAAGATCAAAAAAATAATCAATGATAATGTTAAATGTGTTGCTTCTTTTCCACACAAAAAAATGGAAATGTTCTACATATTCACAAGGGAAGAAGTATCAATGAATTCAATATAGGTAGGAGAATATGGTATGAAGTAATGAACAAATCAGGGGTTGAAGGAAAATACTTGAAGTCCAAAAACACTTGGCTTCATCTCACCATCAATTTGTGTGAACCACACACACACACACACATATATTTATTGTTGCATTGGTGATGAGATCATATTGAGAGAAAGATGAAACATACTACAAGGAAGATTGGGTACCTCTTTTATATACAATAGGCAAGGAAGGATCAATATTTATTTTGGATACCATATTGTCCCACACTATGCTGGATGCAATGAAAGGACACCCTGACTATATATATATATATATATATATATATATATATATGTATATATATATTATTATATATTATGTATGTATGTATGTATGTATGTATGATATGTATGTACATATACATATTACATATAGATACATATTATACATATTACATATATATATATATATAACACACACACACCACACACACAACCACACACACACACACATACACACATATAATATATATATATATATAATTATATATATATATATATTATATTAATCTACATATATATGTATATATATGTATATATATAGTGGCCCTAAATTGTAATTAGACATCAATAAATATCCCATATATCTTATATCAATCTAATAACGTTTACTCAATTGTAAAAAAGAAATTAAGGTTGAGAATTTTTCAAGTGTGTAATTATTGTTCATAAGGAAATAATCACTGAGATCTTAAAATAAGAAAGAATTCAATATGATATGAGAGCGTTGGTAAAAATCCCATGGTATTTACCAAAACAACTTCACAAAATAATTTGTTACCAATCTATAAAATTTATTTTACTAGATAAAAAATAATTTACGGATCATTTCGTAATTTTTTTTTTTTTACGGTTGGTGGTTTACAGGTCCATAGTTTTGGTAAAATAGTGGCCCCTAGTATTTCCTACCATATAGAACAAAACAAAATGCTTTCTAAAGTAAAGTGCATGTTAAGACAAACAATACTCCACAGTTGAAAATAAGTTAATTTAATTTTCCATTTACAAGATGATGTCCAATCTCAGAGTAGAAGATAGGCTAGACGGAGCAGACAATTTCATATCATGGAAGCATAGAATACTTATCATCCTAGAAGAAAATGCACTCTGAGATTATGTCAAGAAATACATCCCAAAGCCAAAAGAGGAAGAGACCAAGGCAAAGCATAAGAAAAAATTTATTGATGCCAAGAGGATCTTGTCAGATTCAATCATAGACCACTTAATTCCTCATGTATCAAAATTGAAGGCACTAAAGGAAATATTTGATGACTTATCAAGATTATATGAAAGAAAGAATAAAAACAGGAAGCTAACTCTAAGGCATCGACTAATAAATGTAATGATAAACAAATGAAATTCAATTTCTACGTACTTCATGAGGATTTCTCACATCAAGGATCACCTAGAATCTAAGGGAGATTTAGTGGATGATGTTGAGCTTGTGACTACAACTCTAATTGGTTTTCATTCTTCTTTGGATGCATTTGCTCAAGGAACTTATGCAAGAAGTAAATTACCTAAATTTGATAAGTTATGGGTAGATTGTGCCAAAAAGAATACAAACTTATATCGAAGGCACAAAGACCAATGATGAATAAAATCATGCTCTTACTATTCATGTTAAGAAAGGAAATCAAAACAAAGAAGAAATAACAATCCAAAGAAAAATATAAGATCAGTTTCATATCATAAGAAGGATGTATCTAATATTAGGTGTTACAACTTTCAAAAGTTGGGACACTTTGCTTACCAGTGTTCTCAAGGGAAAGGAAAAAGAAAACATCATCCACATGCAGTAGATATGGAGGAGTCTACATCTTAGAAAAAGACAAGGGAGACAAAAGATTAAGAGTATGTCTTTGTCTCAGTTCTCACATGCACCATTACTCAAGGAAGCGATATTTGGCTAGTAGATAATGGTGCTTCTAAGCACATGACTAGGTTTTGAATTTCTCTTACAAATTTGACAAAAAAGAGTTCATCCCTTCAAGTGGAACTTAGAGATGATTCAAAGCATACAGTAAAAGGAGTAGGAAAAACATCCTACCAAACTGATTCAGGTAACTCCATTTCTATAAAAAAATGTATTGATTATACAATGTTTAAGTAAGAATCTTCTCCCTATCTTTGCTTTAGAAGATTGAGGCTTCAAAGTAGCTTTTGTTGATGGCCAAGTCCTTCTATGGCCTAAGTATTCAAGTATAAATTTACTTGATGTGATTAGTATCCGAGAGGGAGTATTGTATAAATTAAAGGGATGCACAACATTATATTTTGTACACAATAATATTAGATCTAGTGAGATATCTCACTGAATACTTGCTCACCTCAACTACAAAACCTTGCCAGTTTTGAGAAAAATTGTCACATGTATACTAGATACGTAAGACAAGCATGATGGAGTATTCAAAGATTGTGCACTTGGAAAGAAGGCCAAGGGAATTTTTCCAATCAGTGACAATAGATCTAAGGGGATCTTGGAAATTATACATTCAGATGTATGTAGACAAATGATTGTACCATATCTAAGTAAATTTTTATATTGTGTCACCTTTATTGATGATTTCTCATGAAAAACATGGGTCTACTTCTTCAAAGAAAAGTGAAGTTTTCAACAAGTTT
>APFE030583007.1:111534-163047 GCA_000404065.3 Pinus taeda | reverse complement strand
CAACTCACCTCATATATTAGTTACCTTATAAAGGTTAACCCATATTCACGTATGTAAGGGAGTGAGTGAGGTGGAGGGATAAGGAGGGTAAGTCATAAGGAGGTTAACTCAAAAACCTTATGATAAATAAAAAAATAACCCATTGGATTTTTTCAAAATTGCAAATTGTGAATTTTTAATTGAGGTGTTTAAGATTTTTGCGTTATGCGATATTGCCAATATCACATCACATTTTTTATTTAGGCCATTTTAAATTGGTTTTTTAATTTCGAGATTTTTTGGAAGGGAGGATCTAATGAGAAGTGGGGCCCACGAGGAATTAACAATCCTACAAATTGAACTATAGCCACTTTGCAATTTTGAGATTTTGGGCTTGACAATTTATTTTAAAATAATAAATTGGAGTAAATTATCGAGATCTTGAAACACATTTTTCAACAATCGTACAATTTAGCTGGGTCATTGTGTAGGACTCTTAGTGAAAAAATGTAAAAATTAGTAAAAATTAAATAAGAGTTAATATTTATAATGAATGCATTGTTGAACTTAATTAGTTGTAAAAATGATCAAATTTTGAAGGAGTGTCATTTACAAACCGATTAACCAAATGAGGTGAAACGAGTATCAATGGAAAGCTATTGAAAAGTCGAATTCAATAAAACAATCAAAATATAAATTCGACGAAAATTAAAAAAATGGCAAAATTGTAAGACAATTAACTTAAATGAAAATAATAAAAGGGGTCTAGCCAAAAATTAATGGAAATGGTCCCCATTATTTGAAGTAAATAAGTCAAAAATGAGGGGGGGGAAGGGGGGTAGGTGGTGTTGGGTTTTCTCTATAACGATGGTGACACACTAGGAAGAACCAGTTATCTCTGTTTAAAGATAATGAAATTTAATTTAACCAAAGGTTAAAAATAATGGAGTTCAAGAAACCGTCTAACAATAAAATATCTCTGTAGGTCCTACATAAACATATTAAGTAATATGAGTTTGTAAAGATAAGTAGTCAAAGAAGATTCGAGTAAAAGCCATGAATCCAAATTTGGGATTTTGTTTTTAAACTACCTCGTATGAAAAATAGAAGAAGGTACAGATAGGAATTTTTTATAAAGCGTATATCCATTTTATGATTGGTCTTTGACATCACTTCACTGCTAATGAACCTGAATAGTACCCTAACGAATTTGTCTTTTATGCCATACAAGCTTAGTCCTGCTACCAGTGAGCGTCCATAGCCTCGACGAGTTTACTTGTATTTCTCATGCTTACTATTTTAATCAACCTTTTGATAAGCGCATTTGCAAGCTTTTAGTCTATGATGTATTTGAGTGAAACATGTGGGATGGTAATAGAGGTTTATGTTTAATGGACGTAATACTTTCATAATGTTGACTCCAAATTCTTTCCCTGCGACTATCAATTAGAGGCTTTTATTTGGATGGGGGGAGGTATTCATTGTGTTAAACTCAAATAGGCTCTTTCCTTGAAAAATAAACTCAATCACTTAGAAAGGATGCGTGTTTCTCCATGAAAAAATATTTAAAGCAAAATGGTTTTATGGTTCCATAAAGATGTCTTTAATGATAAAAGAAATTCACTAAAATAGATAGAGTTAAGATATTTTTCATGTATGCTAATCATTGTCGGGTGAGAAAAAAGGTCTTTTACATAAATCTTGACAGAGTCACCAAAAGCAAAACAAAAATGAAAGCAAAAGGAAAATAATTCCTAAACTAAAGTAAGAAAAGAAATCAACAAATAAAAATAAAAATGAAGAAGGCGAAAGGTAAAAGAAAAATCCAAATTTAAAAGATAAACTCTAACAAGACTACTTATACAAATTTCTCAATAAAGGAGATAAAAGAAAATAAGCATATGTACGTTCCTTCCCAGTTTGAGATTTTTTATTTTATTTTTTAATGTTGCGGAGTTATAAGAAACGAGGCTCTCAAAATTTAGAGGGTGAATAGCAGTGATGATAGATAATATGCTAAATGAGAAGTTTCTGTCTGCTGCAAACTTTCTTGTTTCGAAGCAAAATCCCACAAAAAGAATCTCAACCATTTTCTAATAAATGTAATGCTTAAACGAACATACTAAAGGTTTAGAAACTCCCCAATTTAACTAATTCGATGAGGATCATTGTTGCTTCTCTTAAAAACCTCAAAGAAAATTGAACAAAAGAGCATGAACTTCAAAACTGATTTTGTAGAGGTGTGAAAGGTTTATGAAGACTTGTAAAGACAAAGTTTAAGATTAAAAAAAAAAAAAAAGTAATTAAATGAAAGTGGGAACATGAATCTTACTATTGGAGAATTGCATTTAATCTTACCTGAGAGATATTATCTTCCCCAAGACTAGCTAATTTCTAACTTTAATTAAAATTAAAAGCATGAAGAAGTTTGAACTAACTTTACTCTTATTAACTCAAAATCATCATTTATTAAATCTATACTAAAGCGAGAAGTAAACTAAGAAAACAATGTTTCATGTTCAAGGAATCCAAGATAAACTAAATCCATCAGAAATAAGAATGAAGATATGCATATTAATGAATCACAACGATGAACATTCTCTTAATATTACAAGTTTCATATCGACTCCATGATTTTCATAAATTGTTAAGAATCAAAACCAAATCCAAGATAATGTAATACAAATGTGAAGATGGAGAGGTTTTGAATTTTGTATATTAAATATAGAGTGATATATCAAAACTCAAATATAAGAGAAATCGAAAATGATTTAACCATGTTCCAAATGTCTTATCAATTTCTATATTACCATAGTGGCTGCCCAATAGTGTCATAAAGTCTTTTATACAAGGCCAACACCTCATCGGGTGTTTTATATCGCAAGTTTCTTTTCCACGCATAATTTTCAAGCTGCGAGATTTACTTTTGCCGATATGCGATTGAGTGTTATATAATAGTTAAAAGACAATGGAAGAGAGACATATATCAGAGTTTATGGCATCGGAGGATCTTAAAGCAAGGCTTCATTTGAGTTTCGCGATGCGAAATAAGTGTTGCAATATGAGCATATGCAATAGGAAACTGCGATGTAGCGATCACTATATTGGAGAATAGTCGTCTTGGAGATTGAAACTATTAATAAAAGGAAACGCTGATATTATTCTTGTGATAGTGGGAATGTGATAGATGACGTGGTCCATGGGTGGGACCAACTTTGGATTTTCCAAGAGATCAGCGATTGGAAGATTTGAGTTCAAGATGTAACATCATTGACACACCAATGTGCTATGAAGAACGAACCCAATAGTTTTATTATGTGGATTAATTTCCTATCGGATCTCGGACATCAGAACCTTTAAACATATGCCCCAACCAAAAATCCGATTTATGAATGGATGTGATATATTTTAAACCTGGATTTAAATATGTTATCGGGTCTGGGGGTTTTATGGATATCATAATCTTGGCGAAGTCATCTATTGGAGAACGAATGGGAAGGGAGTATCATGGGTTTTGTATCGGAGAATATTTGGAGTATGCTCATATGAGAACCTTCGATATGCAAACTGTGATATATGATGTGGCATTTTGTGGGGCCAAAAACTTCTTAAAATATTTAATTCAAAATGAAGCACCCACTTTTATTTCGTTTTTTAAACAAAAAACCCCTTTTAATAGTTATCGAAAATATTGGATTAGGGAATAATTTTATTGGAGTTCTCGAATGATGAGAATTATGATACTAGAATGCTCCTATATGAATCTTTTGATATTGTTTTAAAAACCTATCAGGGTTTTAATGGATGAAAGCAAAATTAAAGAATACTCAAATTCTGATGAACAACAAATAATACTTCCCTGAACATGTTGCATATTTGAAAAATGTTGGTTTCTTGCTTATCTTAGGTCTCCACAATTAATTCAATGAAGACATGTAAAAAGAAACAAAACATAAATAAGAAATAATCCATGAAAAGAAAATCAAACAATAGATAAATATGAACTTATAAAATGCATACCTCGAAGAATATTGTCTGTAAGTATACCTTATGAATCTTCAAGTTCTCCCATGCATTTGTCAAAAATTTCATATTTTCAAGATTGTCTTTTTATTCAGTTTAAAATGCTAAGTAATGAACTTTAAGATTGCATCCACTTGAAATTTACATTGGGAGATAAGAGTGGTGAAAATGAGCTCGTTTTTAGAAATACTTGAGAATAAAAAATTGTCACGTTGTAACTAATTCTTGGAATTTCTTCAAATATGACTGATGTGATGAATTTTCTCAAAACAAGACAATTAAGGGCTTCACAAATATGTATGATCTGACTATTCAAGAGATTCTAAATTGTTCTAAACCATTTTTCCAAAAATGAAAGGGGATGCCTGGAAGAAGTCAGATGTATTACTTGCTTATTAAAAATCTAAAATAATGAAATAAGTGCAAACATAAGATAAATCTAATATAAAATAATATATTCATATTTCTAACTTAACGAATGAAACATGACTAGGTATAACCATACTTCCAATGTAATCAAGAGAGCATTTTGTTTCTTGTATGTATGTACATGTCAAACATTAGTAACAAGAATACAAGTATAATTAACTAAGAAAAATAAATATGAAAACAAAATCTAGATTTATTGCTAACATATTTACAGAAAATAGCTTATTTACAATCACCTTTTCTTGGAATGTCCTTTCCAACTGAATTTCAATTGGATCATATAAATCTAGATTATTTTCCATTAATGATTGTGAGAGGTTCAAAAGGGAAGATGACATACCAGATTGTGGAAATGAGCGCTTATATTCAATGACCTGAATAAATTTGTTAATGTTATGTGTAAGTGTTAAATTATTAACAATCTTCCGTGTAGGAAAATTCCCCAAATATTTTTCAAATGGGTGAATGAAAAATGAATGAAAATGTGTTAGATACAATGGAAGATTATTAATTGAATTAGATTCATGGCCATATTGTGAAAATGCACTCTCTTTTTGGCACTTATTTTGAGAAAAAAGAAGCAATTGGTAAGAGATAAACATCAATTGAAATTGAAAAAAAAAAAAAAAAAAAAAAAAAAAAAAAAAAAAAAAAAAAAAAAAAAAAAAAAAAACAAAAACTTTTGAAACCTCATATTCCCATTCAGGCAATGGATAAATTTAGTGTTCAATACTGAGCTACTCAATATGCCAACACAAAGTATTTAAAAATCGAAAACAGAGAACAAATATGAAGTTAAACAAAATAAATGAAGGAATAATAACAAAACTGAATTGTAGTTTACACTAGTGTTACAATTATTGCCACAACAAAATTGGGATTGTTTTAAAACAATTTCCCTTTCATAGGAATTGACCAAAATAATGGAACTCGAATGGTTTTCAATACCAACCTGTGAATTAGAAAGAGAATTATGGCTATGAATAGGAATGAGAGCTTGATCGTGGATTGTAATTTGAAACCTCATATTCCCATTCAGGCAATGGATAAATTTAGTGTTCAATACTGAGCTACTCAATATGCCAACACAAAGTATTTAAAAATCGAAAACAGAGAACAAATATGAAGTTAAACAAAATAAATGAAGGAATAATAACAAAACTGAATTGTAGTTTACAGTAGTGTTACAATTATTGCCACAACAAAATTGGGATTGTTTTAAAACAATTTCCCTTTCACAGGAATTGACCAAAATAATGGAACTCGAATGGTTTTCAATACCAACCTGTGAATTAGAAAGAGAATTATGGCTATGAATAGGAATGAGAGCTTGATCGTGATATAAATCTTAAATTGGAATGATTTCTTGAATGTCGAAATCATGAGTATGCTTAATTGTTTGAAAATGAGAACTATTTGAAACAATTTTTGAGTTAGAGTGTTCTTCATTTTCACATGTGATTCGAATTTGATCATGATGATTCAATTGAGAATAAGACAAGTCAGTATCCTTAATGTCAAAGTATCTATCATAAATGGCCTCATGTCATTCATTAGAATTCTATTCGATCTTATCCAATGTATCAAAACAAGAAGGAATATTAATGCGAGAAGAATGATCAATGTTTGATTTTCTATCTTAATAAAAAATAATTGGTAATTCATTTATATTATCCTCTCTGTTTTCTGGAATAACATTATTGCAAAGAGGGAATAAATTGCTATCAACAAAAATATCAGGATAGAGGTGAAAATGAGAATCAAAAGTAATGAATTTAAAAATGTCTTTGTTTGAGAACTCTTGTGCATTTTCTTCATTGCAAATTTTAGATTTATGATCATTTACCTGGCTAATTGTGCTTTCTTGAATAACGTTGTTTTGTTGTCCTGAATTTGGAATTTTCTCTTCATGAAAGAATTCTGAAATTTGTACAAGAGATTACACATTATTGGAAACTATAATTATTGTTTGTACTTGTTGATTTATAATCTGATTTTCTGATTTCAAGACAACGGTTTCTCCAAGATTATTTCTAGTATCTTCTTGTGGTTGATTAGTGAAATTTTCCAAGCTTTGCGATATTGGTTCATTAACATAATTATCATTAATATCGAGAGATGTGTACTAAATTTAAGAATTTATCATACATGGTTGAGGCCATTTCATCATGATTGGTATGCACTTCTATGTTGGAATCTTCAATTATGTTAATAAAATTTGAAGAGGATTGATCAATGCTTGTAATAATCCCACATGGATTATAAATGAGAGGAAGAGAGTAAATATATTCAAACTAATCTAACAATTCATCTTTCAAAGGTTTGTCTTTAATTTTAAATCTCAAGCAATTTAAACGAAATCAAATGGAAAAATCAATAAAAGATTCATTTTCAAACCTTCATAAATCTTCAGAATCATTACATACCAGTTCATAGACATAGCCATAAAATATACAAACAAATGTTGTAATAAATTGATCCCAACTATGAATTGAGGCAACTACAAGCAATTGACACCACCTTCTGGCTTTTGCCAAGGATGTATGAGTAAAAATCCTACATAAAATGCCTTCATCACTATCATGGAAAATAGGATTTGAAATTTTTTGAATGAATTGTAAAGCATGATTAAACGCAGAAGTATTCCTCTTACCGTTAAAATTTACCTGAGGCAAAAGTCTTACCACTTCTGATGGAGTATTGGTAGATGCACGTCCAGAAATACAACTCCAAATTGGAAGTTTAAGAGGATCCATTGTAATAAAAACAAATTTTCAAAATACAAGGACTCCAACAGACAACAAATATTTAGGCCCTCCTTCTAGCGCCAAAAATTTTGAAGACTCAAAATTATCTTCCTACAACATTATAAGGGAGACCAGCTAGTTCGGACCTTAAAGCAATTGCTTCTCCATTGAGATGGTGGTTCTCACTGGTTTAACTAGGTCTAGTTACCTTTTCTCTATCTCCAATGGTTCAAAATCTGACTTTCATATACCAATAGAGAAGAGACATCAGATCAACCCTCTTGCTAATTAGGCAAGAAAGTGATCCTTAAGCTAATTTGGGGCTCAACCAAGCCACAACTAAATTTTGCCTCTTTGGCAAGTGGACTTATAGAAATATAAAATTAAATATAAATGAAAAAATATTCTAAAAGACAAGCAAAATGAAATAGTTTCTAAGCCTATCTCGTTTAGGAAGATGTAGATCTAACCCAACTGAGAGCACGATATTTAAATGATTGGGATTTAAATATGTCTGGCTTATAATGAATATCAAGCTACCGAAGTAGTTCGATTAACTGAGATTATGAATACCAAAACACATTTTGTTCAGAGACCTCTTAATTGAGATAATCAATCAACAACATTTAGGAAGTAGTTAAACAATAATATAAGGAAATAGTTCACATAATATTATTGTTTGTTAAATCAATATTAAAAGATAGGTTTCTGAACAAATAGTTACTCAAATATCACAACTCAACCCACAAGAGCAGAGATAAATAACAACCAATTATTGAGGTAAATTATTCACATTGACAATAGTGCACAAATATGAATAAAATGACACATTTCTGCCATCGTAAAATGAAATCAGTATTTAAAACAATATTACTATAAATACCAATTTATTGAAACCACTTCTCTGGCTCTGATCTCCAACAATGCTTGAACTTCTGCCTTTAAAACAAGAGTTGCATTAGAGCAAGCTCTGTTCTCCATACATAATTCAGAATGTAAAATAAAAATACTCAATAATCCCTAGATCTAAGTTTGATCCTCTCTCTACCTACAGCCTGAAATCCCTATTACAGTAGTGCGTTTAGAATTACAAAGTTGCAGAAAAGAGAAGCCCCTAATACATTCTACAATCTATTATTTATAATATTTACAAAAAGAATTCTCAATCAAAAATTTGTTGAAGAGTAGTTCTGCTCAATCAATTTTCATTGGCCCAAAAATTTATTCTTCTATTGCTGGAGCATTCTAATTGATTGAGATCTTTTTCTTCTCATCTCTTAAGTTGTTTTCCTGCAAAAACAAATCAAAACTAAATTAAAATGCAAAAATAAAATCAAAATACAAAATTTGGAATTAAAACATATTCAATCAAAACTTAATTAAATAATTAAATAAAAATGAAATATGAATTTTCTATTGATGCCTATGAGGTTCTGGTTGGTCAAGGAGAACATAGGTGAATGGATCTACACTCAATAGAAGTTGTGGGCAAATGAGAATGTAGAAAATAAAACTCAAAAATTTGATTTTGTTTAATAATTCAGAACTTGATATTCTGCTAAATTTTAGATTCATTAAATGATAAAATATGGTAATGGAACTACCTCAGAAACGTTCTCCATGATTTTATCTATTCAATGAGCCCCCCCGAGCCTCATTTGGCAAAGTAAAACTCAATCTATGAGCCTCCAAAGTTGATGAGTCAAAAGTTCCATAAATTCTAAAAATTTTGTTGCCTAGGCTAAAAGTTGATTTTTTAAATTAAATTGCAATAAATTAATTAATTAATATTAATTATTGCAATTACACTATTAATCTAAATTAATTACAATCAAATTATTAATTAAAATATTATTATATAATATAATATTAATATTAATATTATAATCATATAATATTATATATTATAATTATAATTATATTGATAATATAAAATACTAAATTATAAATAAATATAATACAATTACATTAAAATAATAATCAAAACAAAATTTAGGATATAACTCTCCTCATATATTAGTTACTTTATAAAAGTCAACCCATATACATGTATGTATGGGAGTTAAATGGAGGGAGGTAGTCAGGTAGAGGGATAAGGAGGTTAATTCAAAAACCTTCTGTTAAATAAAAAATAATCCATTGTATTTTTCAAAATCGCAAATCATGAATTTTTAATTGAGGTGCTTAATATTTTTGTGTTATGTGATAACGTAATATCGCATCGCATTGTTTATTTCGGTCTTTTTAAATTGGTATTTTAATTTCAGGATTTTTTGGAAGAGAGGATCTGAGAAGTGGGGCCCACATGGAATTAACAATTCTACAAATTGAACTATAGTCACTTTGCAATTTTGAGATTCTAGGCTTGGCAATTTGTTTTAAAATAATAAATTGGAGTAAATTACCGAGATCCCAAAACACATTTTTCAACTGTAGTACAATTTAGCTTGGTCATTTTGTAGGACTGTTAGTGAAAAATGAAAAAAATAGTAAAAATTAACTAAGAGTTAATATTTACAATGAATGCATTGTTGAATTTAATTAGTTGCAAAAATTGAAATATTATACATTCTATACATTTTTTACCCTTGGCGACAAAAATGATCAAACTTCGAAGGAGTGTCATTGACAAACCGGTTAACCAAATGAGGCGAATCAAGTATCAATAGAAAGCTAGTGAAAATTTGAATTCAATGAAACAATCAAAATGTAAATTTGATGAAAATGAAAAAATGGAAAAATTGTAAGACCGTTAACTTAAATTAAAATCATAAAAAGGGTCTAGCCAAAAATTAATGGAAAGGGTCCCCATTATTTGAAGTAAATAAGTCTAAAATGGGGAGGTGCTGGGTTTTCCCTACAACACCCTCTGAGCCCAAGTCCAACCAGTTGTAGTGTGTCCAAGTTAAAACCAAGAATTTCCAATAGATCCAAGTTTGAGACTCATTTTTCTCTCCATTCTGTCCCTTCTCCTTCTCCACATTCCCTTCCCTTCCCTTTCCCCCCCCCCCAAACATAAAATCATCCAATGCGAAAATAAAGAACAAGGGTCTCCCCCTTCTCTTCTCTTCATCTTTCCATTTATGTCTCTACCTCTCATCCACCTCAACCACCTACCATCAATGCTATGAATACCCCCCATCCTTTTAATTTAATGATCTTGAGTTTCCTTTCCATATCTTATCCCAAAATAAATTTGAGAAGACACATTGAGAATTAAATAACAACAAATAATAAAAGTCATATCAATAAAATAAAATTACAGATTCACAAGTGTATGTATATACCAATATTACTTAATAATTATAAGTCAATATTTTCATGTTAATTAAACATTAATCAAAATAAACATGATAGGATCAAGTAGGGAATTACACTTGATTAAATAATCTTCTATGAATCCAAAGTACCCTAAATGAATTCCATGGTCTAGAACTCTTATGCTTTGGAAACTATTGACTGCTTTATAGAACTCTTCTTTAGGAAGCTCCTCTATCATTCTCTCATTCTTTAAATCCTTGGAAAAACTAGGAAATAAATATATCATCGTCACAACCTTGGCAATATTTACCCTATCATCATATTTGCAAATCTGACCAAAATGCTCCACTCCTCAGCAATGTCTTTGAAAGAACAAGATTTAGACCCTTCATTCCTTTGGAGTTTCACAAATAGTGTCTTCATTTTTCCTATAATTTGAAACATTATAGGAATATTTCATGTTCTTATCTCCTTTAGAAAGCCACAAAACTCTATTTGTTGAATCTTCAAAGAATGTCCTTATCTACATGAATCTTCTTATCTTTCTACTTTAATACCTTCAAATTGTTTTTGAGGTTTCATTTAAGCCATTTTTCCCCGATCACAATGTCAATTTGGTTTCTAATGAATCCAAATCTCATTTAGTCTTTATTATTTATTATTATCCCAATAGGACACCACTTGTTTGATAGATTTTAGGCTAAGGGAAAATTAAATATTTGTTGTTTCCCTCTAAGAAGCGTTAAAGTGATTCTTTCTTAGGTTTACACCATATTCATTTTACAACCATGAAGGATTAAACTTAAAGAGACTTTTGTGATTAAATTCATCCTTTGGAAAATGATTGAAAGCAGACATATGATTTTATTTTCATTTATATTAAGTTCATGACCGAATCTTAGAATGATCGTGAACCATAGCTTTTGAGATGAGAAAGAAAGCAATCTTTTTAGTGACTTGAACTTTTCATACCCTATGATTCCTCTAAGTGTGTAATATTCCTAATTAGTTATGGCTAATTGGAATATTCGATTTTGTTCAATTTTTGCCTTCTATAGTTATTTGTAAATAAAAAGTGAGGAAGGGCGAACATAACTCACTTTAGAATAAAAAGTCACTTCCTAGGTAGCACAACATTGTGACTTAAAGGGAAACCAAGGGGTCCAAAGGGGGACGCAGAAATGGAGCCCATGCAGACACATGGAGGAATTGCATAGGAGGAAAAGAACACGTGGCAAGAGGGGAATCACGCAGGAGAAGGTGAGCCTAGGGATTGTGAGAGGCAGAAGCTATAAAGTAGACATGAGCCCCCTCATTTGGATCATTAAGTTATGTGCATTTGGAGCTAGTCGTTCGACTTCTAAGAACACTAGCTGTTTAGCTAGTCTGTAGCATTGTTTAGTGCATCGAGTGTCTCTGTTCAGAGATCTCACCCTTAGCCCTGGGGGACTTTGAGTGCATGCTCAGGCAAGGTATTTCCATTGGTGTTTTAGCAGTAGTTTCATTAGCATTCCAACAGTAGTTTTAGCAGCGTTTTGGAGGACTACACAGCACTGGGAGAGGGACGCAGTTCATTCTGGCAACTGATGGGGATTGGGGTTTGCAGGAGGATTTATGCTATGGGAGCGAGCAAGGGACGAGGCCTTTCCTATTGGTGTAGTTTGGTAGAGTTTTTAGGTGGAGTTTCAGGCAGAATTTAGAGGGGTTTTCAGAGGTAGCGCAGAGCCTTGGAGGAACTGCGCAGATCCCCAGGAGGGTTATTTTTGGGGATCGACCATTCCCAGAAAGCTTTCTGGGTTTCTTGAGTAGAGCCTGAATCCAGAGTTTCAAATTTTTCAAGGAGGGAAGCAGCCCAAAATCATCATTTGTTTCCTAGCAGCAGCAGTATCACAGTAGCAACATCCACGCAGAGAGGCCATTCTTGTCATTATGAGAGTATTTCTTCACTTTCCTGGTGCAAGTCGAGGTGCCATCTGTCTAATCACCTCTTGTACTCATTTTATTGCTCAGATAATAAAATGGCTTAGCATTTTCTCGCTGCATTTCTTGTATCTGCTTATATTTCGGTTTACTTATTATATGTTGTTCCACTGTTATTTTATCACTTTTGGGTTATTACATCATTTGCACCTATTTGGTTAGAGTTTTTGATGGGGTTTTTGGTTTATTCTGGGTTAGGGATATTACAAAGTGGTTGCCATCTCTATGGGTTATACATCTAACCATCTATGATTCCTCTAAGTGGGTGTCATCTCATTGGGTTATGCATCTACCCCTCCACTTTTCTCCAATTTATTAACAAAATATTTTGCTAGATGGTCTACCCTTGCCATCTTTCCCTATATTTTAGCTTTACTTAGGGTAAAATTCAAATAACCTCCCAAATATATTCTACCCTCTCAAATAATTATTTGCAATATGAACCTACCAAGAAGCCACCTTACCTTCATAAGGTCCAAAAATATTTACCATAAGTAAAAATTTCCCTAACTCTAAGGAGGTGAGTTCAAATTTGATTCTCAAGTCAATAATTGTAGGGGTAGTTAGGCTCATAGTGAGTATTCTTCATGATGATCAAGCCCCTATGCCTTCCTACAAACTTAGTAATAACGAGGAAATCTAGGATTTCATAAATTTTGATAAATCCCTTGTAATATTGTCATCAAACTCCATTGTTTCTTGCAACAAAATCATTTCTAAACTATGCAAACCATCAAGTGTATAAAATCCATATTATTTTGAAGGGATACTTAACCCTCTTACATTGAATATCATAATGATCATGGTAAATCCTCCTCTAGGGAATGGTCTCTAAGAGCTCCTAAAAGAGATTTTCAATTACCTTGATGGATTAAATCCTTCTTAGCATTAAAGCTAAAGGTGTATGATAATTTCATCCCCATTCACTACTTATTTCCCTTTTTATATCACCGAAACTAAGTCCTCCTTGAATCCTAATGTATATTTTACCTACAATAGGCTTCCTAGGTCTTAATGTATATTTAGAGACTTTGGGAATGATGGGAAAGTATTTATAAATAGGAGACCAAAAACCTTATAGTCTCCCCATTTTTCTTTGTTAATCCCACAAAGTTTAGACTTGTCATCTTCATTACCCCATAAATCTCCAAAAATACAATTCAAAAGGAAACCCTCTGAACATACCCCTCGCCTAAGCCTTTGGCCAATGCCCAAGGGTTCACGGCCTAGGCGATGGGTTGCACGCACCCCCATCTACCCAAACCCGCAACCCCTCAGGCGCAGGCAGGGGGACATGGCTGATTCTGGAATCATCCAGGCCCCTGGTCAATGCTCTAGGGTCACTGGCCTAGGTGGGCACAGGGTTGCACACAGACCCCTCTCATCACTAAAAATCATCACAAATTTTAAAATCCAAGAGATTTAACCACCTGATTGTGAGGATATGGTCTTAACAATTATTTAGTCCTCTAGAAGTGTTTAGGAAATTAAGGAAAAGGAATAAGAGAATTTGACTTAAATTATATGCTTTATTGATTGGTGAGTCCAAAACATGCACCATTGCTTTTAGAGCCCATAACCTTTTTCTCATCATCCTTTGACACATCCTGGACTAAATATTCCTCTTTGAATTTCTTCATTTTCCCTACTTCATCCAAATTCTTTCCCTTTATAAGGAAATATGAGATCTTTCTCAACTGGCCTTGACCCTTATTTTCTTCCTTCAAAACAAGAAGTTCTATGACAAAAACCCCACCAACCTAATCCACTAAATCAACTAAATCATTATTCTTCTAAATATTCTTTCATTTCCATGGCACAAAATTCTACCAAATGGCCATATGCATGGCACCTCATGTGCTAAAAGGATACCCCTGTATCATATCAAACTTGATAATGTTGTCTTCCTTTGAGCTCAATCACAATGTAATCCATCTCTAAAATTCACTTCAGCCTATATTTGAGTGGTTGAATATATATGTGAGTTCTTAAAGCTATAATTCACCTCCTTGAAGAAACCAATGTTGTTCCTAATTTCCCTAAAAATGTCTCTAAACAAAAAATATAGTGGAAGATTAGGAATAGTAATATAGATCACTCAATTTAGCAATTTTGTAGAATAACGGCTCTGCCATTTTAGGAGAACTATTAAATACCCCCACCTCCATCTAGTGCTCAAGATTTTGTAAGCAACCCTCCATGGTTTGAAAATAAAAACCATCTCGTATGGGAGCAATAAATTGAAAATCAAAACATACCATAAAATTACTTCCACATTGACTCCATCTATCCCTTTACAAACTCTATGATAGCTTGTATCCAAATAATATTCCAAGTATTATTTTAACCTTGGATTCCTTTTTCTTTTCTATACTTCTCTCCCTCTTCCCTCCCTACATGGTCAATTTGAGAAACATCACACTATGCACTCATATCCTTTGCCTACTTCACCCTATAACACATAACCATGCCTTGAGACCACTTCCAATGTCTTGGCAAACAAAAATTTGGAGTTTAAAAAGATTAATCCTATCTCACCATTGAAATGCTTATATGTCTATATATTGTTTTGAAAACGGAGGAATATTATAATTGAGTCTCTAGATCCCTCAAAATTTAATACAAAGATTTTCATTAGTCCCATCACCTTCATAAAGTACTTTAGAATTGAAGGCTTCCAATTGATGATTGAAATCCTCATCAAATGTGCTGAAACTAGTGAGCTCAATATGAAACTACGCCTTTGGGTTTTGGATAAGTTGGATCCTAAGAATGAAGGAAAAAAGTTTAGAGCTAAAAACCCTAGCCTTTACCCTCTTTTAATTAAGTTATTTTCGTGTTTGTGAAATATCAAGGTCGAACATTCATTTATCTTGATAGAACCCATTAGCAGAAGTGTTAACTATATTGACCAAACTTCCTAGTAGGTAAGCAATATTTTCCATCACACACCTAAGTGAGTGTGGCTCAACATGACCCTCCTATTATTTTAGGTTTCCCAGGATAAGCAATGGATAAAATCTCCACCCGTCCTGATAGAATTGGGATCAACACCCTATTAGCATTGAGTTGTTGTCGTGGTTATTAGAATCACAATATTGAATGATTGGTTTGGCCAATTGTGTTCTCTATAAAACTTGTACTTGCCTACATATCATAGTAATGTATTGAACCAACATGTTAATGATTAAATGCTTCATAGTATACCATTCCTTTTTTGATGTCCATGACATTGGCATCACTTTAAAGTTACACTTTTCTTACTATCACTTAGCCCATTTAACTTATGGATCATTTTAGCAAAACACATGATCATGCATAACCATATAACTATCTATATGTGATTGTCATGTTACTCATGACCAATGGAAACAATCTAGTTTATTTACCATGTGCATGGTACTTACTGGTATCCACACACTATAGTCTTTCATTTAAAATTGCACGATGAAATTAAATCACCTAATAACCATCATTACTAACATAAAAAATAAACTATACCCAACTTATGCATATAGATTGGTCCACGTTTCCATGTAATATAGTTCCATCGGTCTAAAGGAGTTCAACAAATAATATCTAAAGAAACACAAAATAGGTCATAATGAAATTTTGTTGTTGAAGTCAAAATGGGGCATTAGTAACAATCAAGTTGAAGAAGATTATGGCATAGTAATTGTTGTAATGGAAAAAAGTAAAGAAAATGAGGCTTATGTAGTAAGCATTGGTAGAGTTTGTTCAAACAACATAACTGGTGCACAATACGGAGGCTGTGAATGGGGAGGTGGTGAGCACCATGAAGAGGATGCAATTTTAGGTAGTGAGCCCAATAGGATGCAATAGTGAGGATAGGTGGATAAGAAGCAACAATTTGTAGAAGAGATGATGATGATATCAATATAGGTAAAGAGGATTACCTATAGATGGGGAGTAGGTGAGAGAGATTACCTAAAATGGAAAATTATAGAGGTATGGATTACAAAGATGAAGAAAGATGCAAAGCATAGAAAGAAGAGTGGTACAGAGAGAGGTCAAAAAATAATAATAAAATGAAGAAAACACATATGTCTAACAATGACTGATTTATCAATGACCTTGTGAGCAAAATGTTCATATTTTCCATCCAGTGGACTTTGTCATAGGAGGATCCTTGGTTTAGAAGGGCCATCACGTGCATTTACTTATGTTTAGTTTCTTTTATTCTTTTATTTACTTTATTGTGGATTGTAGCCTAGAAGCATGCATGCATTCTCAATCTATTCACAAGCCTTATTTTTCGATGATTTTTTAATAACAATTTGCATAGTCACAAGGACACTAAAATTAAATAGATCGCAACTCTCACAGTACAAAAGATTGTGGGCTTCGGTGAAAGAGCAACCATGGGGTGCTAAAATTTTCCATTAGATTTCTCTAATCTAAATATATTCAAGAATATATAACCTAACAATGACCTATGTTAAGCTTCCATAGAGGTATAATACACTTCCTAGTCTAAATTATATATGTTTCATACGCCCATGTATACAGTATGGAGTACATCCAACAAAGGACAAAACAATTGTAGCCACCTACATGGATCTACCTGTGTGGATGTAGATCCATGTCATTCAAAACATGGCTGAAATTTATCATCCTAGCATCAAGACGCATGAATGTGAACTAATCCAATTACACTTGTAATGCTCTCAATACTTGTCATTCTCTAGGGAGTGTATAAAATTTATGTTGTGTCATGAAGGAAATTCTTTTAGCTCTTGAAGAAGTATGTGGATTTATGAGAGGGTGAAAATTTTCAAGGCATGTTTCCATTGCATGCAATGAAGACCCTAAGTTTGGCTAATCTATTTAACAAGTGTAGATAATGTGTTGTATTTTTACTTGTTTTCAATTGCGTTGTAGGGTGTCATGGTTCTCTGTTTAACATTGAAATTTAATTTGGTTTAGAGCAATAATGAAGAAATTTTGTTGTGTGTGATAATGTATGGAGTCATGGCCTCATTGCATCAAGGACCTCTAGGATGCATGTTTTCAAGGTTTGTGACCTCGAACTTTCATTACTTTCACACACAAATTAAAGGATTTTTCTTATTTTGCTTTATCAATGCGATTTTAGACTCTAAGCTAAAATGACCCTTCTAGTTCCCAAATTTTATATTCTTAACTACTAAACATCAATAAAGTCATAGTTATATCAACTTTCAATTGGAACATATTGATGCATAAACAAGTTTTTTGTTATTAATACGTGGATAGCAATTTACTAACTCATACTTAATGTGTTCTCAATTTATACATTTTCTACTAATACTTATATTTTAATTATACTTTCATTGTAAATTTTATCTGTAATTACAAATTATAAAATTTTATAATTGTTACATGTTGATAATTATATAAAAGATTTTATATTGATTATATTTGAATAATGATTTCCAAACTAATTGGTCAATGACTCATAAATATTACATTTAACTCATTAACAGATGAGTTAAAAAATAAAACATGTCACATAGTGGAATAAAAACTCAAATGGAAAGAGTAACGAGTTATCAACAAGTATCAATACAATTATATTTATGTTTGAATATAAATTTCAATAAGGTCATGTAAATAAATAACATCTACATGCTTTAAGATGAATGTTATGATTGAAAAAATGAGGATGTAAGGTAATAATCTAACTCTGACTTTGTTTGGAAGCATCGTTCACGATTTACTTTCCGGTAAAAAATATCATATTAAAAATCATTATCTTGTAAATATAGTGATTATAGGAGGGGTAAAACTTAAAATCTAGCAAGGACACATGTTGAAAGAGAAAGATTCATGTTGAATTTACACCCTCGATGTCAGAGAAAATGACATGAGTCTTTCTTTTCTTAGAATATAAGAGAGCAGTCAAAAAAGTTTGATATTAAAAAAAAACCTCGGCTACATGAGGACCGTGATATAAAATTATGTCTTGATAAAATATAAGTTAGCATTCACTCGCTCTCCGCAAACTCTAATAGGGTAGTCAGATGGGAGGAGTTGGTTACAACTATGGACATTGATTGTCATTGTCTCAAGCAATAGTCCAATTCCCGTCCATATGTTTTTAGTTGATTTGTTTAATAAACATTGTTGTATATTAATCTCTTTTTTGCAGTGTTAGCAACATTAAAAACTTACAATTTCAATGCCAAAACATATGTCAGTATGTATAATTTTTTATACAAATTGTGTAAAAAATGGACACTGCTCTGCTCTATCCATTCTACCTAAGGAAACCATGTTTCCTTTGTGAAGGGAGCCTTCAGATCACTAAAGCAATAAAAAATGTGTAGTTTAGATTTTGTATTATTATTATTATTCTTAGTTTATTTCGTAAAGTGTTGCTTATACTATGCGTAAAAGGACATGATACATCCTAAGTCACCTAAATATGAGGACACTCATGACACAAAAGATATAGACACATTATATATATAAAGATGAAGTATAAAGACAAAAAATTTAAATCTATTTAAAATTTATAAATTAAAATATTTGCAATTTTATATAATGATGGTACAAATTCAATCATAAAATTTACTATAAAATATTTACCATTTTACATAATTATGATTCAAATTCAATTAAACTTAATGCATATAATTAAAATAGCATTGGGTGTAATCTATCTCTGAATCAAGAATACATCAACAAAGAGGCTATATATGGTCTCCAGAGTCCAAAAAATCACATTACAACAAAAATACAGAACATCGAAATCATTGCCTATGTGAGAGGAATTTTCATCATCAATATCAACCTCTAAGCATTAAAATAACATAGAAAGAACTTAACATGTCAAATTAAAATTTGGTTTGAGTGATGGGTACATTTTTACCAGGGTCATGACACAGGAGTTTAACAACCACTGCCACCAACATTGAGGTAATAGAGGGCTTGGTGCTCTTGATTAAATGCTAGTTCCATACCCTCATAAATGACATAATCGAATGGAAATGTTGCAATCCCCCAAATCCTGTAATCCTAAAAAGTAAAAACTGTTAAGCATAACGAGTTTTGAATGCAATCTAGAATTATAACTTATTTTTGTGGAGTCCAATGAGGTTAGAACCACTCTCAAACACCCTAGAACAATTAATAGTAATGTTAAAAATTATATAAAAGGATGAAAATGAAAGATAAAAGAGAATGTAACTTTATTCTTAACATTACCATTAATTACATAGCATTAATAAGGGTTGGACAAATCCACTTTCCAGCACTTGGAATCCCTTGTAACACAACTGCACTCCGAAACTTCTTAGAGCTCCAAACCTATGATTAAATGAATGAGAATGAGGGCAAAATTGATTTTAAGAAGCCACACGCCACTTTTTCACTGGACACATGTCAAAATTTCGAGACATCATTAAGGCACATATTCAACACATGTCATGTCCAACAAGTTAGATATGGGGGTGGGAGAACATGTCCGGTAACATAGGTTACATCATAAATGGATTAGAACGTTTCTTTATGGAAGATAACAAAATTATGAGGCGCACAAGATCTGGGTTTCTCTCATCTTCCCTAAAACACTCTGTCTTACCCTTGCTTATGACAGATAAATCCAGTAGGTCAATTTTCACAATTACTTATCAAAATAGGGAATCATTAAGCGAATCACAATTATTTAATCAAAACAAGGAATCATTAAGCACAACTGGCTTTCCAGAGGAAAAATAGAGCCACCTACCTGATACAACACCAGTTTTTCATTAGGTGATGTTTGATGACCTTGAAACTAGCAAGTATCCAATTCCAAATAATCTATCATACCTTCTTAAATCAGATGTTTTACAGATTTCTTCAGCTGACAGTGTTGGCAGGAGGGATCAGTGGTTCGAGGTTTTGATGCTCATTCTTTCACGAGGAGAACTTGGTAGATTACCAACCAAGAAGGTATTCAGTTTATACTACAAGCATTTTTTTCTCTAGGAATTAAATTATTTTCTTAGCCATTGATTTCGCCACCTTTCATTCAAAACCGAAGTGAACTGTGTGGGGTTTGATATGATTAATGGTTAACAAAGACTTAAATAGGTTCATAAAACTTCCATCTCCAATTCCTCCACATGGGCCGGTCTATTAGGCCACTCATCTTACACATATACTTTGTATGTATAAGATTTTAAATATAAATGATAACTGCTTAATCTAAATTTAGCCAACTTTTCCTCTTGCTAGAATACGACGTTCTATGTATGATGCTCTCTATATACCAAATATTCCCCCACACTGTGGCTTCTTTTCTGCT
This sequence comes from Pinus taeda, assembly GCA_000404065.3. NCBI lineage: Eukaryota > Viridiplantae > Streptophyta > Pinopsida > Pinales > Pinaceae > Pinus > Pinus taeda. The sequence goes on along the minus strand of APFE030583007.1, from coordinate 142,335 downwards.
CAAACTCTTGGCTAGGTATCTGGGCTAATGAACAATTATTTTTGGTTTCCCGAGATTAGATTTCCTTGCAAGGAAGGTGCCAACCACGCTTCAGACCTTAAAATTTCCACTCCAACAAAAGCGATTGCTTTCACTTCAAAACGAAGTACCTTTGAATTATGAAATTATGTTGTTATTCAAAAATATCTCACAAACAAAATGGTGCTCTTATGTTTCCTAACATTCGTAATCCTACAAAGCTCCTATTTGAAAGGAGCCTCACTTTGAAGGAAGACGAGATTTTACCATGAATGACAACATCTATTAGGTCTCCCTAGTGTCCTACCTTGGATGAATGCAAAGTTTATGAGACCTTAGGAAGAATTCTATCACCACCAAATTTGGACCATAGATACTACCTTTTGTTGAAATGTGACAACGAATTGTGTAAAAATGAGTAAAAACTTAGTTACTGCTAGTTAGTTTTATACCAAATAGCAGTTATGTAATGGAGGAGAGGCTCTTATAAAAATATGAATGCCCATGATAATGTAATCATGGAGAATCATTCTTGATTAAATAAAGATCCAATCCCTTGTCCCGTAGATGTTTCCTTGACACACTATCAAGGTTTTACCATGTAAAATATTGTGTTTACTTGTGTGTTTTTTTGTTTCTATTCAGTTTTCATTTCATTTCTTTCTTGTTTAATTAACTTCTCGAACCAACAAGTGGTATCAAAGACATGAGAGAAATCTATTGAGTGAGCAATGATTTGAGAAATTTGTTGCAACATAACCGTGAGACAAAAGCAGTGGAGATAGATGATGCCGCCATCTGAACGAACAAAGAAGCCCTCAGCATGTAAAGAAAAAGAGCAGATGTGTTTGCAAGGAGGAGGAGCCGTGGAATGGACATCCAGAACCATTGTTTTTCTCTCTGCCCTACGCTGCCAGCTCTCTGTGTGTAAAGAAAAAGAGTCTAATTAAAAGTTTGGCTGCAAAAGGAAGAACACACCTTGCAGAGATTGATGTGATTCTCCCTTCGGCGTTGTGAAGAAAAAAGGAGATGCTGGAAAAATAAAGTTGAAGTATGTCATTAAGGATGTCAAGAAAAGAAACATATATACCTGTCGTTGCATAGAAAGGAAGAGTTGAAAACATTTTGAAGTTTGACGCTGCTGCTGGAGGTAGGAAATTTGTTGCTAGAAGGAGAGAAAGAAAGCCGCTAGAAAATTACGTTGTTGTGTAGACGAGAACCATGCATTGTGAAGGTTTCATTTTTCTGGAGGAAGGCCAAAGGTCGATTTTTTTTTAAGATATCCGGTTCGGGTAGCATCAAATCAGAAAACCACTATTGAAGCTGAGATATTGTTTTCTAAAGAAATCCAGGTAAATCTTTTCCAGATTTTTTTTTGAAAACCAATAACAAAATTCCATAAAGTTGAAGTAGGGTTTGATTAAAGGGATTCTTTAAATTGAAGAACAGAGAATTTTTTTTTAGGACACTGAAATTAAACAAAATTCCATAAAGTTGAAGTAGGGTTTGTTAAAGGGTTTCATTAAATTGAAGAACATAGTTTTTTTCAGGAAACTAAAATTAAACAAAAGGGAATTTTCAGAAAACTGTTGTAGGTTTTTTCAGTAAATTGAAGAAGAAAAACAAAATTTATTTTTGGAAAAGAACAAAATTCTGGAAATTTTTTAGTAACAGAAATTGGAGCAGAAAATATTGAAAACCCTAGTTGGAAGAAGGGAAATCAAAATAGTTTTTGAAAGAAACCCTAGTTGAAAGATCGAAACCCCAGGAGGAAATAAATGGCCAAGATGACGAATGCAAAGTTTGAGGTGGAGAAATTCACCGCAAGAATAACTTTGCTCTATGGAAACTGAAAGTTAGGGATTTGCTTGTGCAACAAGGGTTGCACAAAACATTGGATGGGGTGAAGAAGAAACCTGCTAGCATGACAGATTTATACAGGGAGGACTTAGATGCCTGAGCTCTCAGTACCATCAGGTTATGCCTGGTGGATGAATTTCTCTTCAATATAGTTGAAGAAACTTTAGCAGCAGGTTTGTGGGGAAAACTGGAAACTTTATACATGACCAAATCGTTAACCAACAAAATTTATCTAAAAAGACAATTGTACAGTCTTTGGATGAAGGAGGGTACACTTATTTGCTAATTGTCGGATATGGAAGTTAAATTTCAGGAAGAAGACAAAGCCATCACCTTGTTTTGTTCCCTCCCTGAGTCATGGGACCACTTCGTTACCTCTATCAGTTTGAGCACAACTGAGTCCTTGGAATTTGATCAGTTGTGGGAGCTCTATTAGTTGAATTAGTAAGGAAGAAGTCCAATGTTGAAACCTTTGCATTAGAAGCAATGGTAGCTAGAGGATGGTCAAAAGAAAGAGGGAAGAAAACAAGGGGCTCTTCCAGGTCTAAATCAAAGGGTAAAAACTGTAAAGCCAAACGCTGGTACTGCAATAAAATTGGACACCTCAAGCAACACTGTTGGAAAAGGAAAGAGTCTGAGAATCCAGAGAAGGAAGCAAATCAAGTTGATTCAGGTATAATAGATGAAGTTTAACTGCTAAATAATTATGTACGATATATGAAACTTTACTTGTATGTAATGTCTCTCAGAATTTTGAAAGTTGGATGTTAGACTCTGGTGCTTCTCATCACATGAGTCCACACAAAAATTGGTTTACTTCATATGAAGCTGTAAATGGTAGTTCTATGTTTATGGGTAATAATGTATCATGTCAGACTATTGGGATGGGAAATATTAGGATCAAAATGTATGATAACACAGTTAGAACACTAATTAGTGTTAGACATGTACCTGAGTTGAAGAAAAAATTGATTTCTTTGGGAGTTTTGGACTTAGATGGTTATAAGTTTAAAGCTTAGAATGGAGTGTTGAAAGTCTCAAAAGGCGCCCTAGTTGTTATGAAAGCAGAAAAGGTCAGAAATCTTTACAGACTCAAAGGAAGTACGTAAGTCAGTGAAACAACGATTGTGTCAAAGAAAGAAGAAGAAGGTACTCGCCTATGGCATCAACGATTGGGTCGCATGAGCGAAAAAACGTCTTCAGGAATTGATGAACTGTAAATTACTTTCTGATTTGAAATCCTTGAAGTTGGATTTCTGTAAACATTGTGTGTATAGAAAACAATGTAAAAAGAGGTTTAAAACTGGAAGTCATAATAGTAAAGAAATTTTGGACTATATTCATTCTGATCTATGGGGACCATCCCCTATTGTATCGTATGGAGGTGCTTTATATTTCTTAACGTTTATTGATGATTTCTCCCATAAAATATGGGTATTTATGTTAAAAAAGAATGCTGATGTATTTAATGTATTTAAACAATTTAAAGCAATGGTAGAAAGAAGAACAGACAAATCAATTAAATGTTTAAGAAATGATAATGGTGGTGAATTTACTTCTCTAGAATTTGAACAACACTGTAAGGATGAAGGACTTATTAGACATAAAACTGTTGTTTATACTCCTAAGCAAAATGGTGTTGTTGAACGTATGAATCAGACTCTTATGGAAAGAGCCAGAAGCATGATCAACAATGCTAACCCGCAAAAGGAGTTGTGGGTAGAAGCATTATCCATTGCTTGTTATTTAGTTAACAGATCACCTTCAGTAGCAATTAATTGTAAAATTCCTGAAGAAGTTTGGTCAGGGCAGTCTTGTGATTATTCACATTTAAGGATATTTGATTGTGATGCCTATGCTCTTATTCCTAAAAATCATCGTTCAAAATTAGATCCAAAATCGAAATGATATGTCTTTGTTGGGTATGACTGTGTAGTGAAAGAATACAAGTTGTGGGATCCTACGTCGCGAAAGATAATCATTAGTAGAGATGTAACATTTTATGGATCTTGTCTTTTAAAATCAAATGTTGAAAGGATTGAACGGGAACAGGTATCACCAAGTCAACAAATTTAGTTGGAGGCTAGACCTTTTTTCGAAATTCAAAAGGAAGGAGACACTTCTGTAGGAAAAAGTGTTTTTTGAAGTTTCTGAACCAATTCAGCAACCAATCACTCTAAGAAGGTCTATAAGGGAAATAAAATCTCCCGAAAGGTATTAAGATTCTGCTTCATCTTTTGCTTTGATTGCTGAAGATGGGGAACCTTCTTCTTATGAGGAAGCAGTGGATGATACAAAGAGTGAAAAATGGAAAACGACTATGGAAGAATAAATGGATTCATTAGCCAAGAACAATACCTGGGAACTTGTAGAACTTCCTGAAGGGAGAAGTGTTGTTGGATGCAAATCAGTCTTCAAATTTAAATGGAAAGTTGATGGAAGTATCGAAAGGTATAAGGCGAGACTGATAGCAAAAGGGTATTCTCAAGTTGATGGTATTGACTTTCATGCGATTTTTTCACTAGTTGTAAAACTTGTTTGTATTCATACTATGTTTGTAGTTACTTAACCTTGAGTTAGAATAGTTAGATGTTAAAACAACCTTTCTACATGGTGATTTGGATAAAGAAATATATATGGAATAGCCAAAAGGTTTTGTACAAAATCGTAGCAGAAGATTAGTTTGCAAGCTCAGGAAATCATTGTATGGCTTGAGGTAGACTCCCAAGCAATGGTACAAGAAGTTTGACTCCTTCATGGTGATCCAGGACTTTATTAGAAGTGAGTATGATCATTGTGTATACTTCAAGAGTTTCAGTGGCATATTCATTATCTTAGTTTTGTATGTTGACAATATGATTTTTGCAAGCAAAAGCATGGACGAGATCAACAGGTTAACGGCTCAACTCTCTAGGATGTTTAATATGAAGGATCTTGGAGTAGAAAAACATATCTTGGGCATGAAGATACACAGACACAAGAAAAATGGTAAGCTTTGGCTATCACAACAAAAGTATGTGGAAAGAGTACTTGAAAAGTTCAGTATGAACAGTGTGAAACCTGTTAATGTTCCATTAGCTTCCCACTTTAAGCTTTCTTCGGTTTTGAGTCCTAGAACCGATGAAGAAACACAATATATGTCTCCTGTACCATATGTTAATGTTGTAGGCAACTTAATTTATGTGATGGTATCTACAAGACCTGACATTTCACATGCGGTTTGAGTTTCCAACGAGTTCATGGCAAATCCAGGTGAAGAACATTGGCAAGCAGTGAAATGCTTCGATATTTAAGAGGCACAAGTGATCATTGCATCATCTTTAATGGTAGTGAAGGATCAATCTGCAATTATGTGGATGGTGATTATGTAGGTGATTTGGACAAAAGGAGATCTACTACAGGTTATGTCTTTACTCTTGTAGGTGAAGCAATTAGTTAGATGTCAAAGCTTCAAGAAACAGTTGTGTTATCCACTACCGAAGCAGAGTATATAGTTGCTTCAGATGCCAGTAAAGAAGCAATTTGGTTAAAGGGTCTACTTGATGAGATTGGAAGGACACAGGAGAGACTGAATGTATTATGTGACAGTCAGAGTGCTTTTCACTTGGCTACAGATCCAGCTTATCACAACAAGACCAAGCACATTGTTGTAAGGTATCATTTTCTGAGACATGTGATCGATGGTGGAAAAGTAACTCTCAAGAAAGTCCATACATGGGAGAATTGTGCAAACATATTCATGAAGCCAGTTATAGTAGAGAATTTGTGATGGTGTTTAAATTCTCTTGGCTCGGAGAAGAGATGATGAATGGGCATGAGAAGGGATTAGGAAAATTGTTGTCAAGGTGGAGTTTGTTGAAATGTGACAATGAATGGTGTAAAAATGAGTAAAAGCTTATCAGTTACTGCTAGTTAGATTTATACCGAATGTATGAGATAATGTAATCATGGAGAATCATTCTTGATTAAATAAAGATCCAATCCCTTGCCTCGTGGATGTTTCCTTGACACACTGTCAAGGTTTTACCACGTAAACTATTGTGTTTACTTGTGTGTGTGTGTGTGTGTGTTTTGTTTCCATTCAATTTTCATTTCATTTCTTTCTTGCTTAATTAACTGCTCAAACCAACACCTTCATAGTTTCTTAATCTTCTGAAATGGGTGACAGAGGGAATTCATAATCCTAACACTAGTAATCCTATAAGGCTTTGAAGGCAGCCGAGATTTTACCATGAATGACAACATCTATTAGGTCTCCCTAGTGTCTTACTTTAGATGACTGCAAAGTTCATGGGACCATTGGAGGAACTCTACCACCCCCAAATTTGGAACACGGATACTACCTTCATAGTTCCTCTAATATTCTAAAATAAGTGAGAGAGGGAAACCAACAAGAATTGAAAAAAACAAGAATGGCTTGGACAATCTTACCAACAAAGTTTCCTCGCCAATTGAAGATATTTCAAGTACCAAACAGAAGCTTGCTATGCAACTTCTAGAGACAGTGATCCCAAATCTCTGCAGGGGAAACACCATCACCAAAATTAATCCATAAATATCTGACAAACTCCACTTGCTTAATCCTTTCCCATGGCTTCACCAACCAGTCAGGGGTGACCTCATCTCCTACAATCTGGAAATCAATTTTGAGATCACTCACATATAACTGCACCTTAGGCTTTATCGAATTATTTTAGAAAAACAAGTGTTCAAAAAAATCTGGTGTAAGCTGGGCAGAAGGAACAAAGTACTAATATCATGTTTGTTTATAGAGCTCAACAACTCCACAAGATACCGACAAGACTCAATAGACCCATCTTTTGGGGGAATGCTGAAGATAAAGAACACCTCCTATATAACAAATATGCCAGGTTTAAAACTTGCAAATCAGGGGCATGCCAGTCAACATTCTGATGGCAGACAATCTTCGATCTTAAGATAATATTTTTTGATAGCTTGGCATCACAATGATATAATTACAACAACAAGCACTGGATCCAAATTGTAGGCTGGTTTTTGCTACAACCAAGAATTAACTTGAATGCCTCTGCAAATTTACCATGTTGCAAGGCATGAATTTCAGTGACTAGTTTCAATAATAGTGTGCCTGGGAAAATTCCAGGACGACTTCCAAAGAAAAATGAATTCACACAAGAATGATAGGCATTAACCACAAGCAATTTGTCGCAATTCATTGTAAAGCTGATGGCCATTACAACACATGGAACTTCTTACAACATTGTAGGACACACTAAAAAAAAAAAAAAAACATGCACAAATTGCTCAGAGCCACCATTGCAGTTGGTCCTACATGAAGTAAGCTAATGCTCGACTTTTGATAGATAAAATGAGGCCATTTAATATCCATCCAAAAAAACATGGGCAATAAATTATAAAGCCAATATGCATTACAACACTAGGAAAGTTCTCACACCACAGGTAACACATGCAGACAAACAATTCATAGTAAGCACAATTAGAAAAGTTACATTCATTACAAATTAGCACATTACACAACAAAATGTGGCATATTCTTTGATTAATTAAATATAATCAACAAATTTAATGGTATGAGGAAGAAAGAATATAACATCCAATAGAATCAGCGCACGAGGTATAGAATAGTTGGAAAATGGATGCACTGTTAAGGTTAGAGGTTATAGTGTTAGCAGTGGGAATTGACCCCATGTCACACAAGTGCAAGGACCAACCTAGTTGCCAATTCCTCTATAGTAAAAAAAAAACACAACATCTTGTAGTAGCAGTATAATGCATCACCGCTCAAAATAATTTTGCACATCTCAATTTTTTTTTAGGTAATGGAGGTAATACAGACTACTAAAGTCGACCCTCAATGAAGAAATCTAAAGCTTGAATGACACCCTGCGATATTTATATGATAAACATTTGGAAAATACTAGCAAAAACAGTTAATATTTACTTATATACAAGAAATATTATTCAAGAAATCAATTAAATTTTAATAGAAAGAAATTAAAAAACATCTAATAGAACCGGGAGAGAGCTCTGAAAACGCGCGGAATTAGGGTTGTTGCAGGATTTCAGAGTTGGAAGCCATGGAGGGGTGAGAAGGGGGGAGCTCTACTCCCTCCCACGGTGAGGTTGTATCAAACCGATTCAAGAAGCCCATGGAAGCAGAAACAAGGGGGTACAGGCAAAGGAAAATAGGAAAACAACAGAGTACAGAGGCACGCAGAAACACTGGAGGAAATCAGACAAGAGAAGCGTACAGGAGTAGACAGTCAGAAGGTTGAACCTAGTAGTAGGATAGGACCATGTAAACCTAGGCTTCCATCACACCCCGTGTGGTGTTAAGTGCTCCAGCACTACGGGCGCACAGGGAGCACATGGTGACTTATGCAGTGATCTGTAAATTCATGGGGTTTTGGTCTATGGAGAAAGCACTACACGCATGGATAAAGAACCATTGGAAACCGAAGGGAGAAATAGAGCTACACCTTGGATCCAAGGGTTTCTTCACAGTTGTGTTTACGAACCTAGTGGATAAAGACCGGGTGTTTGAAGGAGGTCCTTACTTCTATGCGGCTGTTGGCCTTTATATGAGGCCATGGGTAATGAACTTTGTTCTAGAGCGAGAAACATTTACTTCAGTGCCGATGTGGGTAAGACTATATTCTGTACCTCTAGATTACTGGCTGCCAGAATCGTTAAAAGCCATAGGTAATAAACTATGGAATTTTTTAAAAATATCATAAGCCACTCTGCGAGGAAAATATACCTCATTTGCAAGAATATGCGTGGAAATGGACCTTTTAGGGGATTTTATGGATGAAATAACTTTAGAAGTATATGATGAAGAATGGGTACAGGCGGTGGACTATGAGCACGTACCCTTCAGATGCCGCAAATGCCATGAACACAAGCACCTCTTCAGAGACTGCCCTTTAAGTAATATGGAGGGCAGCATAAAAGCAACCTTAGGTAAAGACACTGAAATATTTACCAAGGTGGCGAGCAGAGGAAAAGGAGGGAGAAAAATAAAAAAAATACTATGAGGAAAAACAACCTAGTCATAACAGGTTCAAGATATTAGAAGAAAAAGAGGGGGATGAAGGAAGGAATCAAGTAATTAAGAACAATCAGGTAGAGAAGGAAAAGGATGAGAGCATGGAGGATAGACCTGATAAAAGCCAACAAAGGGAGGATCAGCCAAGCACTATGGAACTTGATAGGGACCAAGAGATGACCCCAAGCGAAGTGGGTACGAAGGATCATGAACTGTGGGACATACTAGAAAGGGAACATCTCGATCTAGAAAATTTCCTGGAGGAAGGAACAACCAAAGGAGTGGATTCACTACCTCAAGATGAATTTAGCAGAGTACAACAACTCTTCCTCTGGAGAACGTAGGCAAAGGGAGCAGGAATCAAAAGGAATTATGATAGTAAGGACAATGAAGGGGTTAAAACTATGGAGGCTACAGGGGGACAAACTCCCAAGAATCCAGGAAGGAAAAGAGGAAGAAAAAAACAGAATGAGCTACTGATTGAATGTGGAAAACTCATGATCAACTCAGGTAAGATGAAAGACCTAACTAGTTACTCCTTTACAAATCTTTCTTAATGAAGCTTACAACATGGAATATTAGGGGTCTAGGAAGCAAAAGGAAACAAATAAATCTCAGCAATAGAATGAAAGTAGAAAAACCTGATATTATATTTATTCAGGAAACAAAATGTTTGATAGGAAAAATAAAAGAAATACACAACAAATGGTCGATTAAATATGAATATCTATAAGTTAAAGCAGATAAAACAACAGGAAGAATTCTCACACTTTGGAACCCTCAGAAAATAGAAATCCTAGATGCTGAAGCATCTAGGAACTATCTATCAGTGGTCATCCAACCTTTGGGGGACAAGGAAGTTTATTTGATTACAAATGTTTATGGTCCTCAAACTCGGGCTTCTTACCTCGCTGGAGGAATTAAGAAACATGCATTCAAGCATACCCTGGATTCTAGGAGGGGACTTTAACATGATTAGGTCCCTATCGGAAAAAAAGGTGGAACTAGATCACTAGGCATAGATTCCATAGCATTTCAGAAGTTCATAAACAATGTGAGGCTAGTAGATACAGAGACAAGTAATGGTATCTTCACCTGGAACAATAAAAGGGGAGGAGAGTCTCAAGTGGCCTCAAAATGGATAGATTTATTATCTTGGAGGACCTCATCCTTACAGGCCCTGACTTGTCGGCTACGATACTCCCTTTTGGTGGCTCGAATCACTGCCCTATTCAACTTGAAGCGTCCTTTATAGAAACTCCAAGAAACAGACCTTTCAAGTTTGAAAACATTTGGCTTACCCACCCTAACTTTATCAGCAATATTGAAAAATGGTGGACAGAGGATATGCAAGTCTAGGGCACAAAACTGTTCTTCCTGCATAAAATATTGAAATACATCAAACTTAGGCTTAAAGATTGGAATTAGAATGAGTTTGGCAACATTTTTGACGCCAAAAAAACAGTTGAACGAAAGCTACAAGAAATTAACCGGATCCTCATAATGGATGGCTTCAACGAGGAGAGAAAGGAACAAGCTGACCATCATCAACAAGAATGGGAAGAATTATGCAAACAAGAGGAGATATTCTGGAAACAGAAATCAAGGGTACTATGGTTAAAAGAAGGAGAAAGGAATACTCGGTTTTTTCACAAATCCACCATGGCACACAGGTCTCATAACAAGATTTCAAAAATCAAAGATTCTCAAGGAAATCAACTCAATACCCACAAAGAAATAGAAGTTGTTCTGGTCCAACATTTCCAAGGCATCGCTGAGGAACCTCTTTTAGACAAATCTCAATTCATAAATGAATATACAAAGCACATTCCTAAGCTTGTGACAAGAGAAGACAATCATAATCTAAACAAACTAGTGAATGAGGAGGAGGTCAGTGGAGTAATCAAAGAGATGTAAAAAGGAAAAGCGCTAGGTCCAGATGGCTTCAATGTTGACTTCTTTAAAGCATGTTGGGGAATAGTCAAGCACGATATCATCGATGTGGTGGAGGACTCAAGGAAAAACAAAATTGTCTTGAAGGCGCTCAATACCTCTTTCATATCCTTGATTCCAAAACAGGTTAATGCTATGACACCAGACAGATTTAGACCAATAGCATTATGCAAGGTGGTGTACAAAATTATTTCCAAAATATTGCCAACAGGCTTAACCCCCTTCTTCCAACTCTTGTGTCTGAGGAGCAAACTGAATATGTGTAAGGTAGGCAAATTCTCAACAATATCATTCAAGCTCACGAGGTGGTTCACTCACTTAAGAAAAATAGGCAAGCATGAATGATTATACAACTTGACCTAGAAAAGGCTTATGAGAAGCTAAGCTGGGCTTACATCAGGGCATTTGTAATAGCTTTTGGCTTTGACCATAACTGGATAAGATGGGTAATGGCCCTTGTAACTACCTCTAGTTTCTCACCCTTCCTCTTTATTCTCATGATGGAAGGGCTTGGAAATGCTATCAAATTTGCCAAAGCAGAAGGTCAAATCCAAGGTCTCAAACTTACGACGAATGGAGAGGCTTTTACCCATCAACAATTTGTGGACGACACCATGCTGCAGGGTATTCCATGGTCAAGGAAGCTCTAACCTACAAACAAATCCTGAGCGACTTTGCAAAGGTTGCGGGTACAGAGGTAAGCTTGTCCAAATCAAAGATCTTCTTTTTTAATACTAACATTGCTATTCAGAGACATATTTCTAGAATTCTAGGCTTTCAGAGAGATATACTACCCTCCAAATATTTGGGAGTACCTCTAACAAACAAACCTCTAAGCAAGGAAGTTTGGGAGCCTGTGACCAATAAGCTCCAAGACAAAATTTGGAAATGGACAAACAGGTCTTTGAATTTAGTAGGACGTCTAGTGCTAACAAATGCTGTCCTTCAAACAGTTCCCATCTTTATGTTTTCAACCCTTCCAGCTCCTGAAGGAGTTATGCAACAATGTAGAAATATCCAAAGGGATTTTCTTTGGGGCAAAGGGGAAGAGAAAAAGATGGGCTTTGGTAGCCTGGGAAAAGATCTGTAAACCTAAGACACATGGAGGTTTGAGACTTGACGACCCAAAAATACTTAACAAAGTTTTGGGGGCAAAACTATGGTGGAGATGGCTAAAAGATTCGGCTTCACCTTGGGCCAAAATTTGGAAATAGAAATATGCAAACAATTGGCAAGAAAGGGATCACATAAGAATGTCTGGGCTCATCAAAGGCTCCCACATCTGGAACAAATCTTGGGAGAATGGAGCCATTGTTGAGAAACACATTTTCTAGGAAATAAGAGTTGGAAACCTTGCTTGGTTTTGGGAAGATAATTGGAAACATGAACCTAAACTGTTAAGAGAAGGATTCGCCAATCTCAAGAACGATATAGACAAAAAAGGGCTACTCAGGGTAAATGACTTCTGGGATCAGGAAAGAAGCAAGGGAAAATGGAGAATATGGAAGAACCTCGTTTACAATGATGACTCCCCATTGAAGGCATAGGCAGAAGCTTTAACGACCATCTTGGAACAAAGAAAGATTCTGACATCAGCTGATTTAGAGCTGCTGAGATGGGGCAATAACAATGAAGGTAACTTCAACCTCAAAGAGGCCAAGCACATAGCCCTTGGACTTGAACATCCAAACCTTGATTGGGTGTGGAAGGACCTATGGCAGAACCAAAGCTAGATGAAAATTAAACTGTTCATGTTGTTAGTGAAACATAAAAAAATTCTGACCTAGGAAAACCTTAGGAAAAGAGGGGTATACGACCCATCTAGATGCCAACTATGTGAAGTACAAGAAAAAACTATGGATCACCTACTCAATTTCTGGTCATTCACATCCACCTTATGGCACTGGGTAGCTGCAATATTCAGACAAACAGACAGGGATAGGGGTAGCATCACCAGTAATTTGAAGAAGTGGAGGAAAAATTTCTCTGACAATGAAATAATCATCAAAGCTTGGGCTTTAATTCCAGGCTTTCTAATCTGGGATGTCTGGAAAGAATGCAATCACAGAGTATTCAAGAATAGGAAAGGTTTTCCCCAGAACATCATGGTTCAGATTTTAAGATAGCTCAATGAGACAGTAGGGACCCTCATTAAAAACCCCCCTGAGGACCAACCAAAAGATTCGGATGTGCAGATACTATGGCATTTGGGTCTTTAGGGGCTGGTCCCTCAGGGCAAAAACATGATTGTAAGTCATATATTAACTGATAAGAATTTCTGGCAACCTCCCCCTCAGGGTTTTAAGAAATGCAATATAAATAGGGCCTCAAAAGGAAACCTAGGTATGGCAAGGTATGGAGAAGTAATAAGAGATGAAAAGGGTTTAATAAAAACCATCTCTCACAGTCATCTGGGAAAAGCCATTAACAATATGGCAGAGCTCATGGCCCTTGAGCAATGCCTTGAAATTATGAGGGACTTAAATCTTCATAATACCATAATTGAAGCTGATTCCAAATTGATTATTAACTTGGTCAAGAAAATTTGCTATGGCTCAACTCTAGATAAAGTCTCGAGACATTGGCGGCTTCTGCAAGTTTATCAACGGATTCAATCCCACCTGCAGAACATGAGAACCCTTAGTTTTACTCATGTGTGCCGAACAACCAACAAAGTAGCAGACATTGTAGCCAATGAAGGCGTTCTCTGTGCTAAGAGCAATAAAATATATGATTAGAAAGAAATCCCCCAAGGCAAATTGAGGGAAGATTGTCTCAGACAAGCGAACGTCGACAAGGAATTCTATCAAAGCAAGGGAAATTAGTAGGCTGTAGACTAAGGGAAACAGGGGAATTTGGAGCTCTATCGTAACACAATGCATGGAATTATGCGGTCAGGATTTCGGGTCTTCGAGCGGGAATCTGTACCCAAAACTCTACAAACCCAAAGTTAATGAGCGGGAGTCAATTTAAAGAACAAGTCCTTTTATAAAAACAAAATGCTCTAAAATTCGCCTTTGAATTAGCTTAGCCACGTGCTTGGTTAATGTTCTGGCAGTTGACAATTTTGAGGCAATCCTAGGGATTTCGCATGGCAAATTGCAAGGAGGATACCAGGCAAAACGGACCCAAAACTAACATAAATGTTGGCTTTATTTGACTTCGGGTCTAGGCGTGATGTTAATTACTATGCTTGTTAATCAGCAAGGTCAGGATTGGTGGATTTCAGGTGGATGACTTGCTTGAGGGTTATCCCCCCAGGTGGACCCGAAATCATTTTAGGGCGGTATCTATTTCCTCACCGGGTCTGTTTCAAAGCTTAAGGGGTGTGCTTGTTAACTTTCCAATATTGATCCTCGTTTGTCAAATCTCTGGAGGAAGATCGAACGGTCTTGACGAGTGATTGAATTTTGGAGGTCTCTTTATTATGTTTTGTAGGCCCATGGTCCGGAGTGTGGGCCTTTGGCTCGGCTCCCAAGGATGTGTGTGGCTCATTAACTTTATGGCCCACATATCCTTTGGGTTTGTATGTACTTTATGTATTTTGTTTTTACGTTATAATGAAAAAGAAGGACCGACTCTTACATTAGCAAAAAAAGAGAAATAAAAAAACAACGCCGGCATTAGAAGGCAACTTCAAACATGTGCATATTTCAAATCAATGAAGAAGAAGTCCTTCGAACTTGTCAATTCCCCTATTTCATTGTTTAAATAAAAGAAGATTTATAGTGTTCCCATTTGATTATAAAGAAAACTTAATCCTGGGATCATGTTCATTGTGGAGATAAGAAGAAGTCCTTCGAACTTGTCAATTCCCCTATTTCATTGTTTAAATAGAAGAAGATTTATAGTGTTCCCATTTGATTATAAATAAAACTTAATCCTGGGATCATGTTCATTGTGGAGATAAGATCCAATACTAGTATGCTTTTATAGGAAAGAAAGCAATGGCAGTGACATCAATAGGGCAATAAGTTAAACAATATCCAAAGGAAGTCCAACAAATCTAGATAACAAAATGCCAATCTTCCTCTAACTTGAAAGAAAAAAATAGCTTGGGATATCATCTTCATATTTTGATTCCAGAAAAACAGGATCAAAAGGGGGAGGTTGGACTCTCAAGCATCAGGATCAAAAGCGGGAGATTGGACTCTCAAGCATCTAGTTTAGCCTCCTCCTTTTCCTGGGATGAAGTGAACCGCCATCTACATCCACATTGAGAGAACCAGAAGCAGCATTTGTTCTTTGGGGAGAAGGTGATCTCACAGATTCTTGCTCCAACATTGAATCTCCACTCCTGCTGCCCGTTTGCATAACTGCGTTTGTGCTTAAAGGCGAAGCCCTAGGCTCAGACAGAAATCGAAGGGAAAGTGGATGTGACCGTTGAGCACGTCGTTCGCTAATTGGAAC
The DNA here is from genome assembly GCA_000404065.3 of Pinus taeda. NCBI lineage: Eukaryota > Viridiplantae > Streptophyta > Pinopsida > Pinales > Pinaceae > Pinus > Pinus taeda. The sequence continues at coordinate 127,046 of APFE030583007.1, read as the reverse complement.
AGTGGCATTTGAATTGTTGGTGTTAGACCTAGACCGAGCAGCCAAAGTATCGATCATACCTTCCATGCTTGAAAACCTGGCCTTCATGGCAGCCAATCTCTCAGATCTAGCCCTTGTGGACCTCTGAAGCCCAATATTTTCCTGGTGACCCTCCCAATTACGCTCTCCTCTCCACCGAATTCTATTTTCAACATACAAATAGGGTGATGTTGTTGTAGCATTTTGGGTGACATCCGTGTTGGATCTGGATTCGGCTCTAAGTAAATCTCTTCTACGCAACAATTGCCATCTATCTTCCAGAACCTCTCTTTGCAATCTATGAGCAGTCCTCGAATGATTCAGTATTTTATCAGCTGCAACACCCAGTAAATTCTCAACACCGTCGTCCCTAAGGGCTGCTCCCCGTCTATCTACATGCCCATCTTCATCTCCACCTGTTACTCCTTTGTTTTCATTCTGTGCTCTTGACTCTTGCCATAACCTAATTGCCTCTGCTAGCCTCCTGGAAACGGGTCTACGAATCCTCATTCTCTGTCTCAAACCCTCGATTCTCTGTGCCCGTGGTCGGGGCGGAATCTTTTCACCTTCCTCTCCAGTTTTGCCCTCATTCTCTACTGCAGAATTAACATCACCCTTACCTCGGCCGTAAATTGGAGTGATATTCACTTCCGTTAGCTCGCCTTTACAAACGGGGCATTCTTTAGCGGTGGAGTGTACATGAAGCCAGCGATATAGTCAAGCCCAATAGAACAAATGACCATAGGAGGTGACCACAGGCTCCCTGGTCATCTCAAAGCAGATATTGCATTCGAAATTTGAAACACGGTTGCTTCTTTCATCGGCTTCTTGTACATCCTCTGAACTATTGATATAAATATTATCATTATTATTATGGGGCCTGTACAAATTCTGCTTGTGGGTTTCAGTTGGTCTCTCGGAATTGGAGTTATCAGTAGCATTGCTATCAATGTTAGGCTTTTCTACTACAGTGCCCATTCCGCTGCCATTTGAGCGAACGGATCTGAAGACGAAAAGAGGAGAAACCGAAGATTCACTTCTAGAGAGAGATAGGGTTAGGATTCGAGTCTAGAATTGTCGGTCTGATTCGTCTTGCATGTCATCTCCAGCGATGCCTTACATTGCTGGATTTATGGCACCCAGCTTGTTTAGGCTGCCCAAATAGTTCATGCAAAAGTTCAGGCTTCCCAAGCAGAACGCTGAGGATCTTGAAACCCCGGGTAACGGTTCAGCAACTGAATCCCCGGGCACAGTCGCTCGCGGATCGAACCCTCCTGATCGATATTTCGTCATTGTGGGGCACCGCCGACAATCCCGATCCCGATCCGAGTTCTAAACCTATAACCACCGGAGACGCAGTACTGAGGCTCAAGCTAAGATCCATAGCAGTACCCTGATTTTCTCCACGATCTGCCATTCTATTAGTCTATATCATCAAAATACTTGTTATATTTGATCTACCCTCATCTCTTTTGCACTTTATCCCGATCCCTCCTCACCTGAGACAACAAGCATTTCCAATTCCATAGCCCGAAAATCACAAATTCAGGCAGAAGAAACCAATTTGTCCAGAGGATCCCTCGGAACCGCGTGACTTCTAGTTCTCACTGCCGCAAGATAAGGGAGAGAGATACGAACCCACCACTAACCCATGGCCATACTCTCTAGGCTTATGTAGAGTCATCCATCAAGGAATCCAAGGTAAATCAAATCATATGTAATTAATTAATATAGGATGAACCAAAGTGACCCGTGTTTCATTGGTTGACTTGGGCCACACCGAGTTCTTGATTCCTGGAAATTAGTGGCTAAGAATTCCACACATCCTCCATGCAGGGGCCAGGCATAGTTACTTTCCAACTTCACAACAGTTATTGACCAATCCCACAACCTGAGACGTGCAGTGGAGTCGACACCGCAACCTAGCCCTGCCCTACTCAGAAATACTCAGAACTTCGGCATTTTTTTTTAATTGAAGTCCTCTCCAGCCTACTCAGCCTCTCCATTTTTTTGTTTTCTGAACCATTATACGCAGGTTTTACAGGTTATACAGGTTATACGCTCGACGGCTCCGGTGGATATCAAGGTTTTCTGCTTTCGCCAATCAAGAAGGCTCAGAAATCAGATGTGATAGATTCCTAATACGCAGGCAAGGAAACAGCTAGTATGCAGAGACTGGAACCAGATTTGGTGGAAGATACTCTGTCGATCTTCAACAAGTTTCACCAGAGCTCCTCGCATTCACAAAAGCATCGCAAATTCAGATTTGGAGAACGTCCATAGAGAAGAACGGGGCCTGTTTTGCGGGATTCGGTGCTACATTCTGATGCATTTTGCAGTCGCAGAGTTGCCGCTTTTCCTGTTGTTTTTTAGCAGGCAGCCATTATAAGAACCGTTCAAACTGTTCATTGCAGTACCTGTCCCCTGTTCGACCTGCGTGATATGTGAGCGCGCAAAATCCATTTCACAGAAAAGTTCTGCGTACCCATGTATCTCTTTCGTTTGGTATTTTGTGCATCAGTATCATTTTCTGTTCTATCTCTTTCATGTGGTATTGTGGTATTTTGTGCGTATCATTTTCTGTTGGATTACACATATTCACATATACAGAGTTCTTTCATGTGGTATTGTGGTATTTTGTGCGTATCATTTTCTGTTGGGTTACACATATACACATATTTGCGTCACTGTTTGCACGATACATAAAGATATGTTACGGTGGGTGTGCTAAATATATACAGAGGTCTCATCCCAAAATGGAAAAAACAAAATTTATATTTTAAATGTCGTGGAAACAAATTATTTAGGCAAGTTAAAATGGTTTCAACAAACAAAACATGGAAATGGATTTGGGTAAACTCAAATAATATTGAGTTATTTTAAAGTATTGGTTTGTTCACTTTAAATGGAAATAAAGAAGAAAAAAACAGTCCCACAAAAAAAAAAAAAAAAAGTAACAAAAATAAGAGCATAAAAAATAAGAGCCCATTTACAGTCCCACCTCGACACCTCTTACTTGGTCGTCCAATCTCTATGTTCAGGAACTGATGAAGGCAAGGGAAACGCTGGAAATTTTTGAAACTAGAGAACAAGAAAGGGAACACAAAATCTTAGAGATTACACTTGCAAATCGATTTTTAATGGAAGGTAATAGGATCTTAAATGAGCAAGTATGCATTGGCTTTAGAGACAGGAAAACAAGAACGTGAAAACATGAAGACAACATGGCAAACCATGAAAGAACCAATGGCAACAAACATACGTATGACCTTGTATTGATCGCTAAATTGGCCAAGGGATTGCAGATGCACCTTTATGCCCTTGAACATTTTTGGGAAAGCATGAAGACAACATGGCAAACCATGAAAGAATCAATGGCAACAAACATACATATGACTTTGTATTGATTGCTAAATCGACCTAGGGATTGCAGATGCACCTTTATGCCCTTGAACATTTTTCTCAAGCAGTGAGGATACAAGTCAATATCAACAAGACAAAAATAATGATTTTCTCAAATAAAAAGAGCCAACATACTTTCTTCTTTGAAGGCAACATTCTTGAAGTAAATGAATACAAGTACTTGGTGATTGATTTTAACAAGCAGCTTAATTGGGAGCACTGCAAAAAGAAGAGAATTTTAGGAGGGTGGAAAGCATTATATGCTCTTCACAACAGATGTAGAGAGACAAAGTTATGGGATTGGAAAACAATTAAAGTGCTTTTTGGGCTCCTAGTTTGTCCAGTTATATTATATTGGTGTGAATTGTTTGCTAGCGGCATCCACATCTCAAAATGGAAGCAAATTGAGAAAATCCAAAAACGTTTGATCATGAGCAAGCTTAAAATAAAAAGTTCGGTCTCTTATGAGATAATGTTGAGTGAAACAGGAGCAACTTTCATCGAAGCAATTGCTATGGTGCGTCTCATAAGGTATCTTCAGATAATTGAGCAAATGGGAGAAGGTAGATAGTTTAACGTTATCTTCAATGAATGAATGAGTGAGAAAAAATCATGGATGAGACAAAACAACAAATGGATGCAAAAATGGAATATCTACCTCAATGCATGTCCTACAAATAACAAGGATTTAAAGAGTTATGTTATAGAGAAGTTTTGTAACCATATATGGGGAAAAGAGTTGGGTAGAAAGAGGAAGTACTATGTTCAAGAATTCAATCCCAAGTGTGATCTACAACAAAAAGAGTACATTGGAGCTAGCATTCCATGGAGAGAAAAGATTCCTATTGCTCGATTAAGAACTAACTTGCATCAACTCCGGTGTGAAACAGGGTGGTGTAAAAGGTCTAAAGAAGCTTGGGAAGAGCAGGTGTGCTCTTTTTGCACTTCTAGGGCAGTGGAATCATAAAAACATTTCATTTTGGAATGTGATGCTTTCAAAAACAATTACAACAGTATGGTAACAATGGTTCCTTGACATTGTTTTTTAGTGAGGGGACTCTTAGAAGGTTGGGTCAACTTCTCATTAATTTGAATAATAAGAGGATTGAATTGCAAAAGGCAAAAAACAAGGAAACTAGTGGTCCCATAAACTATATAAAATTTCATTTCACAACGCCACTCGTAGTTTCATCTACTTGCCACATATATTGTGCGGCTCACAACACTTCTAATATTTAGAATTTAACGCTTTCACGCTCATCAATGGTGGCTAACTTATCTATTTTTTGATAATTTTTGGTGTTACATAATATTGGTAAATGTAAATCTTTACCTTTCATCTCCTATTCCTATGGTTTAAATAATTTTCAACACTTTTAAATTTACATATTATATATATATAATATATATATATATTTTATTTTTTCTCAATTTTAAATTTTAAAAAAAAAATCACACTTCTAAATCGATAGCTGACGGTTAAAATGATTGAACCACACTTGTCGTATTGAAAACTCAGTCAAAATTTCTCTTATGTGATTTCTACCTAATATTTGGCTTATAATTTAGATGTATAGTTATTTTATATTATTTGAAAAAAAATATTTAAATTATGATTGGTTATATTTGTATAATGGCGTTGTTTAATATGTTAGTTTTGGATATTTGGCCAAAATCCATGAATATTTATTTATTATTTATTATTTATTTTATTTATTTATTATATTTATTTATTTATTTTTTTTATATCAATTTATTGTGTTGTTGTGTTAAAAATGGTTTTTGATTATATATATGGATTCAACACGAAAAACTCCTAGGACACTCATATTGTGGAGGGTTTACAACATTAACTTGTGATTCCAGGTAATCCATGTGAAATTATGGGCAAATTAAACCAAAATTATGTCAAAAAACTCTCCAAAACTTAAAACTACTTAGACTAATTACCCAAAATAATACCTTATTTAAAGATTGAAAAATAGAAAACATTGTAGCCTACCACTTAAACCGTCTTGCTAGCACTATATAATTAACATTTTAATATATGGTTTGTGTAGTAAATTTGAAAGGTAAAATTTGTGTATCGAATTCAATCAAAGTTCCATGGCTTGTTTTTTTAGTGTTTTGCATTTACATTGAGAGCCATGCATGATAGATTCATGAAGGAAAAACTTGCGCTAGATTTGCCAACCTCTTTTTCTTTGGTTTTTTTATCCCTCCTATTGCTCAAGGCGTACAGTTTTTTTTCTCATTTTCTTTTCCTTTGTTTTTGCGTCTTTGTTGCGAGGTGTGCAATGGTGGCGCGACCATCGAAATGAAGGAAAGAAAACAACTCCCCAATAGAGACGGTGATTATGAAGGATGGTTTATTTCTATTTATTAATCTTAATTTGTGAACTAATTTGTATTTAAAAAATGGTGTTGACTTGTATTTTTCTTTTAATATAACATGATAACATCTTACGAATGTAGGGTGTTGGCTCTCGACCTCCTATATGATAATGAACTTTTCAAACACAATGCAATTACTTGTTTTTATGTGCTAGTGCCACTTGGGAGCTCATATAGACCTTAAAAATGGCGATGATATTCATGGAGTTAAAACCCATCATCTCAAATTGAAAGGCTATTCACTAATGTTAGCTCCAACAAACATTTGTCATTACAGTTGGTTCAAAGGCCTCTCCCCACAATGATGGAGGTGATTCTAAATCACTAGTGCATAAGCTTCAAAAGCCACATGTTTTTGGTGCCACATCAAACCTTTCCCTTGTTTTTTTAGATTATTTGTTCCTTTCTGCATCACTATTTAATCTCTTTTTTGGCTCAATTTGTTAGGAGGCCTCCCCTCTCCGTTTCCCTAATTTCTCCCTCTTGGGCCTATCTTTTTTTGTCTCACCCTTGAGTTTATCAGAGTGGGGAGGGGATTGGCTACCCTAATCCATCCTTTTCCATTAGTGGTCTTTGTTGTGTTCAACTTCTCCATGGTTTCTTTTCCCCACAAGCAATGCCCCTTCTATTTGGTCCTCATGTTGTTGCACATTATGTTACAACTAAGCGCCACACCACCCCAACCCCCTCAACTCGAGAACTCTGGATAATGTAGAGGCCTCCATTGCAGACTACAAGGGACATACTTTAGAGTTGCCAAAGAGGAAATGAATGTAACAAAATAAAAAGGAAAGGGTGGAAAGGTGCTTCTATCATACATAGAAGTTGAGGAAAACATTGTGTAATGGATTCCATAACTAGGCAACATTCACACAAGACAGACATATTACATGCATACTATTGACCTTTATTAGTAGATCAAAACCATCATCGGCAAGGTCTTGGGAGAAAGAAGTGGAGCACAACAGGAGATACTCCTATACATAGACACTCTACAATGACAGGTGACAAAGTTGGACCACAAGGTGATCACTCTTGTTAAGAATATAGCAGACTTGGAATTCCTTGTCACTGATGAAGAAGAGGCTAAACCTTCAACCCAACAAATGGATTCCCCCCAACATCAAAATGTTCACTAAGACTTTGACTTTTAAAGAAGGTATTATTTGGAAAAATAGACTAAAATGGGATTTTTATTGAATTTGTCAAGGTAAATGCAAAATTTTGGTGTTCTCATGCCACTAAAATTTTGGGGCAACTAAAATCCAAGTGAAGGTAATTGCTATGAAATTTATAGTCATAAAATTCAACAAAATATTGAAAACATTATAAAGTTTACAAAACCTCCATTCCTTTGTTGTGGCTAGCTTTATTTTGCTCCTCTATTCTCACAATTTTTTTTTGATCTGTGGTAGGTCTAATATCTTAAGTTCTCGATGCTTTAGATGACTGAAGCAACAAAACTTATAGCTTGTTGACTTTAATGTAAAAAATACACAAAACGTATTTGTATTATATATTATATATATATATATATATATATATTATATATATATATTATATATATATTATAAAAGATGTGAATGTTACAATGAGGACCGATTTATATACTAGGCATGTGTCCTTTCATGATTGGACATGTTTGTTTAGACATGAACATAGTTACCGATCAAACATGAACTATTACCTCGAAATGGGCATCGAGCCCAAAAATCCCAAAAAAACATGAAAAACAGCTCAAAAATAAAAAGTGTTGATTCTGCATCACCATTTTTTTCAAAGTAAATTTTCAATATTTTTTTAAAAATAACAGTAAAAGCCAATAAAAGCCATTTTGTTTGGTGCAAAAAACACCTTGAAATCGAGAAGTGTTGATGCCAAAATAATGTCTTTTCTTTTAGGGTACATTTTCAACATTTTTTAATAATGATGTTGAAATTAAAATATCATGACTTTGAAAAACTTTAAATTTCCAACGATTTTCAAGCATGACATTAACGATAAAATATCACATTTTTGAAAAGCGTTAAAATTCCAACGATTTTTAAGCATGGCAATAAATTTAAAGTATCATTTCTTTGAAAAACCTTAAAATTCCAAAAATTTTCAAGTATGGTGCTAACAATAAATATTTATAACTATTTTCTACCATAATATTAAAGTTAAAATATCACGATTTAGAAAAACATTAAAATCTTGACACTTTTTCAACCATGGAATTAAAACCAAAGATTATGACTACAAAACAATCTTAAGTTTTCAAAATATTTCAAGCATGACATTATGGAAAAAATTTATGAATAAAAAAAACTTTAAAAATGAAGCCCTGAATGAAAGAGTTATTATACCAAGAGTAATTTTTTTAAAATGCTAAATGTATAGCGATTTTAAAATCTTAGCCTATGACAACTTGATACATTGCAATTTTTTTTTTAAGTCAACTATCAAATTGACACGTAATGTAGGTAAACTCAACCCATTGCAATGAAAACTTAAAGACCAACCATGAAATTAACACATTCTGGGGCAAACTCGATTTATTATAACGAAAACTTTAAAATCAACTAACAAATTGCACATAATGGGCAGGTTGCTAGACAAGCATCGACATGGACCCTACATTCTTATATATATAAGAAAGATACATAAGATTTTTTCTTTTTGTTAACAGAGGAATCGACAACTGGAGCAGCCTCGCAACTCGCGTTACACGGGGTCGATTCTGACTGCTACCACTATAACCCTTGGGAAACTGCGCCCGTCCCTCTCCACAACTCCGAGTTAGTTTGGGGGAATTGAACTCGTGACCTTCAGTATGGAGCTCGCCTTGCTAACGAACTTCACCGCATTGTAATTACCAACTCGCTGCCCCTGTGGGGCTAAGAAAACAAAAATTCAAATATTGAAAAAAAATAAAATAAAAATAATAATAAGTAATAAACAATAAAAAATGAAAAAAAAAAATCAAATATAAAATTATAATAATACAAAAAAAACTAAAATGTAAAAAAATAAACCAATACATGTAAAATTAAAAAAAGAAGAAATAAAAATAAATAAAACCAATTAAAAAAAATACAAAAAGATAAAATACACATTAAAAAAAAAAAGAATTCCTGACCACCGGAAGCCCAACCAGTGGCAAGGGGACGATTCATGACAAAAATAAAATTAAATCCCGTAAAATATATAAATAAATAAAATAAAAAAACAGGAAACTTTGAAGGAGTCGATGGGATTGCGATGGAGTGCGCCGGATTAGGGTAACAGGGTTAGGGTTTCTGAAGTTTACCGCAGGCCGTTGAGATCACATCTCCCCCGTTTCGCACTACTTGTTTCCGTTCCCACGTCGTTATCCTCGCCATCCACGCCTGTAGCTCTCTGTTTCATTTATCCGCTGGCCAAGATGGAAGGTCACATGGAGACCGACCTAGTGGACTACTTCGCGGATCCGTTTGAGGACCAAGTCATTTTCGACAACCCTAACTTCTCTGTGTTGGTTTCACAACCTCCGGGGGATACTGATTCCTTTCCACATGACACCTCGCCCGTGGTCACATTGCCCGGCTATATATCTACTCCATCTGCTTTAGTGCCGTTTTCTGACAATTCGCCGGGTCTGGAAGCTCCTCCCCTGTCTCCGGGCACTCTGCACATCCTTTCCACCTACACGCCTCACCTGCTATCCTTCGATCCGCATCCGCCCCTCTCCGTTGTACTCTCAACCCGTCTGATGGATGCCCCAGCGATAGGATCACAAGCCCTCCCTATGTCTGGGATTCGGCCATCCGGCTGTTTCGAAACCCCGGCTGTAAACGTGAAAGCGGCAAAATCCACCTCTCCTGAGGGGGCCCAAAACCCTTTTGTTGATCACCCCTCGGCTCCTCGCACCAAGAAGAGAAACTCCAGGTGCATCAAGGCGACGACTAAAGATATCACTATCAGGTTTGGAGAAACATCGGCTATAGGGGAAGCGACGGTCATGGCTCGAACTGTATTGGTAGGACATGTACGAGGACGGGCATACTCCGCAAACAGACTGACGCTATGGGTAAAGGAGATCTAGGGGGCCCTGCTCAAAGAATTGCCTGATGTTCATGTCCTCCCCCGTGGATGGTTCTCTCTCCATTTCGAAAAAGAAGTCTACACGGATTTGGTACTGGCAAATTATTGGCATATCGAAATGGCACCGGTTCTGCTCAAGAGGTGGAGTCCCCTTTTTGATCCAGAGCGTGAACAGATTGGAGCTGGACCCCTGTGGATTCGATTGCCGGGGCTACCACTACAATACTGGAGTGAGGATGTACTCATCAGGATTGGAAACGCACTGGGCACATACTTGGATCATGACCGCACGTTTGTGGAGTCAAAGAAGCGTACCTTAGCTCGTGTGCTTGTTCACCTGGATACACGAGATGGACTGGAAGAAAAGATCACTCTTCAGTGGGGAAAATACAACAGAATACAAATTCTTGATTACGAAGGTGTCCCGTTTCATTGCAATCGGTGCCATCAGGTGGGACACCTGTTCAAGGATTGTCCACTCAACAAAAAATCAGAGGACTCTCCAAAGGTTACTCCAATTCCATCTAGAGGAGCCTCACTTGTTATATCGCGCCAGCCTCAGGGGCCCTCACCTGCAGCACAGGTCACTCCTCAAGCTACTCCGAAAAAATCAGGGAAGAAGGGATTCGGTTCGTCCTCTCCACCTATGACCAGGGCTTGGGCAGCAACTGAAGCTGCTCAGGTCTCGGGTACCTCTCTAACCCTTTCTCCCGGTTTGCTTGATATATCATCGAAGTTGGTTGCATCAAATGCACATATCACATCTGCACAATGCATCATATCGTCCCCCCCGATTGTATCTACTGTTCAGCCAACTATTCCACTCACTACCTCATCCTCCTCGCAGTCATCCTCCCGAAAGTCCTCCTCTCACCCATATGCACTTCGCTCCCGCTCTCACAAAGCAGACATATCAGGCAGCCAGGTGGGGTTGGGTATCGTTTATCCGGGACCGGGACCTATGACCACTAGAGGCAGAAAGACTGAACTCTCAAAAGCTATCAGGCGGGCTGGGGCAGAGGTTGCATCTGGTCAACAATCTACACTTGAAGGGGTCCTTAGATAAATACCAACCCCGAGAAGTGTTCCCCCATGAAATGCTTATCTTTTAATTGCAGGGGTTTGGCTAGTGCCCCTAAAAAACTATCCCTTCAGAGACTCTTCGAGGTAGAACAGCCTGACATCATTCTACTTCAAGAGACTCTAGGATCAGCCGAGAATGTTACTCTCTCTTTACAAGTTCTGGCCTCGAGATGGAAATTCATGGCGATCGATGCTATCGGGCGATCAGGGGGCCTAGCCATTGGTTACAACCCTAGGACCATCAGAATCGACGCATCGTGGGGAGGTCTGGGGTTCATGGGAATTGATTATTTTTCATCGGAGCTTGGTAAATCTCTCATAATTTTGAATATATATGGCCCCTGTCACCAGAGGGAGACATTTTGGAGGCATCTCCTAAACCTTTCATTATTGGCCCAAGATCACACCATTCTGGGTGGGGATCTAAATTTTTCATTGGGGTTTAGTGAATCCTGGGGTTCCTCGGCACAGGTGGATGCCATTACGGAGTTCATGAGAAACATTCTGGAGCATAAAAACTTCATTGATGTCCCCATGCAGAAGCCACTGCCCACATGGAGGAACAGAAGGGTGGGCTTGGTCGCACTAGCTCACAGATTGGATAGATTCTTGATGAAGGGTCCTCTGCTTCAACATTTTCATCACTATAAGCAATGGGTTGGTTCCGGAGGTATATCTGATCACTCCCCCATCTACCTGGAAATATTAGGACCACACCCGAAACCAAAAGCCCCATACAAGTTCAATCACACATGGTTACAAGATCAGGGCTTCACAAACTTGGTCAATGACTTTTGGAAGGCACACCCCATAGATAGAGAGGCATCTCTGGCAAAGGGTTTCTGTAAAAACCTCACCTTGCTGAAGCATATAGCTATCAATTGGGAAAAAGAAAAGAATAGAAAGGAATCCGAACAGCTCACCCACATTGAAGCTGAGTTATGCTCCCTTCAAGGTGATCGGAATTTGGGATTTATTTCGGGGGAGGAAAAATCACGTTTGATTGAACTGGAAAACCAAAAAGCAAACATCCTAAAATTAAGGGAGGAATCTCATAGGTTGAGAAGCAGAGCAATATGGCTGAAAGCCGGAGACAAAAACTCAAAGTTCTTTCAAAATTATGCAAAAGGAAGGAAAGTCTCAAATACTTTCTGGAATCTTCCTCTACCAGAGGGGGGCCTTGTAGACTCGTTCAATAAGCTCTCCCAGCTTGGCACAAATCACTTCAGGAGTATTTACAAATCGCCACCAGGAACAAATCTGGCAGAGATCATAAATGTGGCAAAATCAATTTCCCATATTTGTAAATGAGGATGACACTGAAGATCTAATGGCATCTGTCACTATGGGGGAATTGGAGAGCACCTTAAAATGGTTCAAGAAAGACAAAAGCCCTGGCCCGGATGGTTGGACCATAGAATTCTACCTAGCCTTTTTTGATCTTCTGGGTCAGGACTTGCTGAGGGTGGTGGAGGAAAGCAGATCATCGGGCTATATATATCATGCTATCAACTCAAATTTCATAGCCCTCATTCCCAAGGCTGACTCCCCTACCTCATTCGATGACTATCGATCCATCTCTTTGTGCAATTGTCTCTACAAGATCATCTCCAAAATTATTGCTAATCGACTCAGGCCCATCCTCTCCAAGCACATTTCCCCCCAGCAATTTGCATTTCTGGAACATAGACAAATCCATGAAGCCATCAGTTTTTCCCAAGAAGCCCTCCATTCCATTTGGTCTAAACATCTCAAATGCATCCTCCTCAAGATCGACCCGTTAAAAGCCTTCGATCGGGTTAGCTGGCTCTACATCAAAATGCTCCTCATTCATCTGGGTTTCCCTTTACCCCTCATCAACTGGATCATGGCATACATTATGAACCCCACTTACAGTGTGCTCATCAATGGATCAGCCTCCCATTCCTTCCACTCTGAAAGGGGGCTCCGACAAGGATGTCCCCTCTCTCCATTATTATTCCTTATTGTTATGGAGGGTTTGAGCTGATTAATCATCTCCGCAAAAAGAGATGGATCTCTCAGCGGTCTCGAGATCACTGATGAATGTTATCTTACACATCTATTTTTTGTGGATGATGTCCTCATACTACTGGATGGCAGCATTCGAGACTCTCTATCTTTCTCTCGAATCCTCCAACTGTTCATGAAGGCCACTAGCATGATTGTAAATCAGCAAAAATCCACAATCACTTTTGCTCGTACTTCTGGAAATGAAGCTCAGAATGCTCATCAGGCCTTTCCATACATCATTCACCTTATGGACAGGGGTCTAAAATACCTGGGGTTCTGGTTAAAGCCTTCGAGTCAAAGAATTGCAGATTGGGTCTGGCTAGTCAACAAATTGGAAAAAAGGCTAAACTGTTGGAGTCACAGATACCTTTCAAGAGCTGGGCGGTTAGTACTCATCAAATCTGTATTGGAAGCAACCCCAGTCTTCTGGATGGCACTTGCCTGGATTCCCAGACATATTCTTGCATGATTACAGCAAATTTGTGACAAATACCTCTGGGATGGAAGCCAGGACAAGTGCATTTTTTCTTGGATTGGATGGCAAAAGATTGCACTCTCAAAGAGGTGGGGGGGCTAGGGCCTAAAGGATCTTCCATTATTTGCAAAAGCACTGGCAGCAAAAATGAGCTGGTCGCTGCTAACCAATCAGAACTTATGGTCTCGTCTATCTTATTATAAATACATTTGGCCACTCGATATATTGGAATGGGTAAGGCTCCCTAGCTGGCAAAGGACATGTATATCATCTGTTTGAAAGGCCTTGTTGTTCTCATTACCCCTGATCAGGGACAACCTGGTTTGGAAAATCAACGACGGATCTTTGGCAAGAATTGGGATGGATCCATGGATTGGCAGCGGAGGTAGGCATACCCTATCAGAAGACCTGATTCGGTATCTACACTCCCGTGACATTACAGTAATTGTACAAATTGTTGATCAGGAAAACTCAGGGATCTTTCATTAGGCATGGAAGACAACGCATCAAGTGAATCTACACACAGATGGCATCAGGAATGGCAGAATTTCAGAGAAGCGCTAATCGAGTCTCACATCAGAATCAGAGAAGGCCCGGATGAACTTATTTGGAGTCAGGCAGAGAATGGTAAATTCTCTCCCAAGGCCAGATACTTCTCACTAATCAGTCACAAAAAACCTGATAACATCTCGACATGGTGGCATAGCATTTGGAAACTCACAACATCGCCAAGATCAAAACTGTTCTTCTGGTGTACATTAAGGAACAAGGTACCTACAGGAGAACACCTAATGCATAGAGCACAATATGGCCCGACATGGTGCGTACTATGCAAAGGAGCATCAGAATCCGCAGAGCACCTTTTTCTGAGATGCAGTGCTATACTTGACCTTTGGCGATCTCTCTCTAACCTCATCTTGTTCATTGGAAATTGGGAAGGAGTGGACCTGATTGAGGCATGGGAAAGTTGGGCTCAAAGACACAAAGGATCGAAATGCACAAGCCTCCCGATTCTCATAAATTGGCAGATATGGAAAGCTCGCAATCGCATTATCTTTGAAAACAGGCCTATCATCTGGCCGATGATCGAGGCTTGGATTACGGCTGCCTATAGGGAACTCCCAGACCCTCCGCCACCAAAAGAATGCCATCCTCATCCACCCCCATGCATTGATTTAAACACCCCTTGGGCATTTTTTGACGGTGCGGCAAATCAACAGAGCTGCGGGGGCGGGTTTATCCTTCATTTGAACGAACAACATCACTTAAAAGTAAAAATGGGCCTGGGCACAGGAACTAACAATTATGCTGAGCTCATAACCTTATGACATTTACTCCATTTTGCTCTGAGCCACCAATGCACTAGCATCAATATATTCGGGGATTCAAAAATTGCAATAAATTGGTTCAATAGCATATCTAACTGTCACATTCACACACTTAGCATCATCTTAAATGAAGTATTTGTATTCAAAGCAGCTTTTAACAACATCTCGTGCTCTCACATTTACAGGGAACATAAAAGCATTGCTGACAAACTATCTAAGGAGGCCGCGCTAATGAACAGGGGCATATGGGAGATAGTAGAGGAGCATGGACAAAACGAATACAGATACTTTCATCGGCCATATATAGACCAAAACTACCAGAATGCACCTGGTCTATAAATACTGGAGGATTTTTGCTTTTTGCTCTGTTTTTATTGCTCTTTTATGATGAACATATATGCATATATTGTGAAAAAGATACAGATATTGCTTAAAGGCAAAATGTGCACAGTTTTTTGACAGACCCAACACAGAGAAATATTTATAGCCCTGCGTGGTATATCTATGTAAATATGGAAACACTGTTTTTCTTACAATGGAAATAGAATATGCGTAAAGCATCTACAATATGTAATTTTTCCAAATATAATGAAAAATTATAGATTTTTCCAGTGGAAAAAAATAAAATAAAAAAACCATAAAAAAAATCAAAATTAAGCTGTAAAAATGAAAAATTTAAATAAAAAATAAATAAGTAAAACAAAAAAAATAATATA